>JAHUYU010002448.1:0-24932 GCA_030439765.1 Tripidium arundinaceum
TGGAGTTTTTGACAATCTTTTCAAAAGGAAATATGGCTCATGCATCTCATATGATGCTCTTGAGTCACTCAGTGGTGTATAGATCCTCACCAAGGCCTTTTTGTTTTGGTCTCCTTCTAGAGCTTATGTGGAGTTCATAGGTACAAGAAGATTCAAGAGCATGTTTGTATTGCATATATTGCTAAGTCAAACAATGGTTCCAAGGAGAAACATGTCATGCAATCTATGAACCAAGATGTGCAGGTGTGTGTGGTAAGTGGTTATTGAGAACTTCACTCCTTTTGATGATCTCTCTTTGAACTTTGTTTTGAGAACATAGCTATGTGGTTCCACTCGTACTTGGAGAAAGTTGTGCATGTAGGTGCAATTGTGTAAAAACATCAAGTGGAGGCTCTCAGAAGCTAAACCAGCGAAGGAGGAGAGACAGGGCCCACCTGATGGGGTCGCAAGCTCGCTCGAACCACCTCAGGCACCTCCACGTCAGTCGTCACCCATCCACATCACAAGTCAGAAACAAACTTGGGAGCATCCTGGCACATTGATTAAATGTCTGTTTGATCCTGTGGTCATCATGGACTTCCCCATGGATCCCCGGGCCCACCAATTGACTTGGAGGAATTCCACCACGACCAAACTTTGTACCCAAGCCAAGGGAGACCGCTGATCATCGCATCGCCTCATGATCAACAGTAGAGGGCTCTTGGTCAGTTCGACCGAACTCAAGGAGTTTAGGCGACCCCACCAGGTGCACCAACCGCCTTCCTTCAACCGTTAATCGTCACCAGGAGCTCATCCACGCCGTTGGATGGAATAGCGGTGGAAATGGAGGGTCGTATGATCCCCACATGTCAGTTCCACTGCCTCCCAAGATACTACAAGTACCCCCCTGTTCCTATACACTATATATAGGGGGTTTGGCGCCATTTGAAGCATCCATCCAAGGAGGATCAAGCATAGAAGAAAGTAGAGGAGCTCATGGGCGAAGCCATTCCACTTTAGAAATAGAAGATAGGGAGAGAGTGAGGAGAAGCTAGAAGAGGAGCTGGGCCTGTCGGCGAACTCTTCCACTTGTATCTCAACGGATGCAGCTCTTGTTCGAGTGAAGTCTGGGATCTTCTATGGTAACTCTAATTTTTTGCAATAATTAAGTATTGATTCATTTATTGTTGTTTACTGGTTTCACCGCTCTTTTAGAGTGCTCTAATGAATCATCGGGATCCAGACTAGAGTAGTGAGTCTATAGCATAAAAATGGTATTTAAGCTATAGCTTGCCTGTGTTTATAGCTAGCCTCATATATAGTTTGTGGTAGTTGGCTAGTGGTGACAGCCCTATGCCCCTATCTAACCTATGTATTCCACCACATTCGGTCTAGTTCTTAAAGCATAGTAGGGCTCTTTGCGGCTTATCTCTATCAACTCTTTTGTTGCTATCTAGGTCGTGCACCAAAATGATCTGTGATATAATCTTACTTAATCTTGCCTGAGTATCTTAGAAACCATAGATATCATCTCTACTTATTATCATTAACCCTTGCTCTAGCTTCGGGTGATCTTAATTCCTTGCCTTCACGTTCTCCTTGGAAATTCAATACCTTAGAATACTTCTAGATCAAAGCTACATTGACAGTCATGTGCTTAAAGCTGTGCGCCACCGTTGGTGTCAACACTCGTGACAGAAATGATTTAATCCATGATCTTGATCTCTCACATGTCCTAGCACTAAGGAAGCCGAAGAACTTCACCACAACCCTGAGGCAAAAGGGAGTAACGGAAATTCCATAGAAATTGCTCTGAAAATCAAAATAGCACAAAAGCATGCGACGAGGAGGAAGATTGGAGCACAAAAATCAAATCAACTGGGGCATGGATTGTCTTGAATTCACCTACTGGGTCATTGATACCATCTTCTATCCTCCCACTGTAGTGAAGAACCTAGGAGACACTCAATCTCTCTACTCCTGCCCTCTAATCCTTGAAGCCTTCCGCTAGACTAGATGCAAATGAGCTTAGGGTTAAGGTTTGGCTTATCACTAGCCATCCCTCGTATTCCCAAGGTGCATCAAAGCCTGTATGAGACTTGTACTTTGACAAGTGCCAAACTCAATGATGCACTGAGCTAATTTCAAGAAGAGACGGTCCATCTTGGAATTACTTTTACAACACATTTACATGTTTACCAATATTCTCGATGAACATCCTACAAATAGATGTTTTACCTGCACCGTGCTATTTACAGTTCTCATGCGATGCAGCTGCGGAGACTGACCACACGTGGTTCCCAAATCCCTCTTCTGTGATTGTTCATATGTTATTACGCTCTGGACTGCAACAGATAACCATGTACCTACACAAACAAACCTGCAAATAGCCCAACTCAGCCAGTTCCTGCATGGAACCATCAAACATAAACATCCAACTAGGTACCAGGAGCAGGAAGTGGAGGCAATAGTGCATTCTGATCACCCCCGTTCCTTACCTAGGTTTCCCTTGGCTCTGATCTTGGCAAAGAGTCTTGCCTCGTTAACTCATAGTTTGACTCTGGACTGCGGTTCCTTGTGCTGACACGCATTGAGCACAGGAAGAAAAACGAAGAAGTATAAATGGTTATGTGCCATATGCTGCAAGAGGGGGAAATTATGTCAATTGTTAGTTGTGATATAAATAATTGATAAGCTAGAAAATATAGCAGTGAAACAGACAGCTATAAACAAATATAGTGATAAAGTCAGAGCCACCACAAGCTTTCCAACTTTATGTTATGTATAATGAGGGAAGCTGATGATTCCACACCTGTGCCAAATCCAGTAGTTGCTATTTGATTCCAGCTTCCAGCTGATAGCCGCAAAAGACAATGTCATGAAACCCAAAAGTAAAAATATCCAACGGAAGCGTTTGTTCAACATCTCCAGAGTATTCTGGAACAAAGTTCTGAAGTTTGGCCAACTACACAAAAGAATAACAAGATGACAACTGAGTCATCCCACTCAAGGAAATGCTGGACATTATGAGTTGTTAGTTATGAGTTCACCATAAGCTTAAGCACAAAAGGTGAAAGAATATGTTCCAAAAACAAAAACATACGCATGTGAGGAATTTCCATTTAAAGACAACTAAAACACGATACACAGAGCAGGTGATATTTCATAACACCACGTGTCCAATACAAGCAAATTACCTTTGAGGCATATTAAGGTTAATTCGTGAGGACCAGCATATAAACCTTCGTGCTGTAGAGAACTCCAATAGCCACCCCATAAGCAGGCCAAGAGAACCAATGGCAATAATGATTCCAATATTTGCAGATCTGAGACGATAACTCAATCAAACATCTTAAGTCACTTAGTATTTTGAAAAAACAATGTAACCTGTGATCCGTGTACCTTGTCGCACCAGTTGCAGCTAAAAGAGCCGTGAAGATAAACACAGCAGTATGCATTGCTCTCTTTGAAGCTTCATCAATTGTAGCCATATATATGAACGTACCCACGACAGCCATGAAGGAAAGCCAGAAGTCCAAAAACTGGACTCATACAATATAATGAAATAGAAGAATTGTGAATAATTCGAAAGTCCAGCAAATGGGATTTTGACACAATCAACAGAATTGGTAAAACAAATGTATTTGGTCTACCTTGATTTGGATAGACATGACCAGTAGTGATGAATACCAGTACCATGCCCAACAATCTTTACACTAGCATTCAACAAGTGGGTGCTAAGTAGCTTACCTGCAATACACGAAAAGACAGAATGCACCAGGTGCCAACATCACATGAATGGTATAATGCACTGGAAATTCCACTAGATGTGTAAAGAATCCATTCTGCAAATGCCTTGGTGGCAAGGGAAAAAAGTTAGCATCTGATCAAACAAAGCTCATGCATTCTATAATAAATTAAATTTAAATGTGGTTTAGCTTCCTTATGGAGTACATTTTCTTTCATCTGTCCATAACAGACGTTTGAAGATGAGATGAAAGCCAACTGATGGGTACAAGACAGCCTTCTTTCATCTGACACTGACAGTTCCTAAGAATTTCACTACCAACTAGAAACACTACTTAATTTTGTGCAATCAATTTAAGACCCCAAGGCCCATGGATATGCAATATAAACTGATGATTCCAATAGGCACAACGGTTTGAAACTAAGCAAGTTTATCTATCAACATGTATATGTGAATGAATTATAAAAGTAGTTTCGCCTCGCTGGCATGCCTTCCACATAACAATAGGGAGAGGGACCACATCCACTCAACACCCTGTGCCCACAAGAAAACTTATGTCAGGAAACAAAAAAAAAATGTTTTTGGGCTACAGTTGACCCACTTCTACAAACTTGGGGACCTGAATGTCTAGTTTTTAAGTTTATGGACATACATAAACCACCATGCATTGTAGATAGTAGCCACCTATGATGCAGACTCAAGCAAAAATACTGGTCGTAACAGAAAGTCAAACAGGTCATGTCAGGCCACAATGACAGTAGATGAAAGAAAAACATACCTTTTGTCGGAGGGCCCAAAAGGCAGGTAAAATAGCTGCAGCATTTGATGCGATTAGAAAAACAGACTGCCAAATGTGCCCTACATATAGATGTGACCATGTTAGACTATAATTTTACTACATGGTTGCAAAAGTATGCATCACAACTAGCAACTGGTTCAGAACTGTTACTGCACAGAGAAGGAACTACATTCTCATTGAAAATATCTGCAACCTAAATAAACAGAATTTGGACATGAGATTCCAACTACATTTGACAAAACTTTAGTGCGCACTGGTTTATTTCTTTCATTTAACATCCTTTGGGTACATGTATGTGGCATAGTTTGCCTCATCTTGGTTTGCACTGCTGCGAAAGGGTACGTAGCCTAGTGGGCGCAGCACCTCAGGTCCTGGGTTCAAGACTTCAAGTCCTCGTGCGAGAGAATTTAAACAGGCCTAGGTTAAGAAACACCCCTTCTTAGTGCAATGCCGTGGGGACAGTCTTTCTCCCGCAGGTAAGGTTTTCTTTTTAGCTGCACTGCTGCATTGTTGAATCACGTTTTCTTTTTAGCTGCACTGCTGCATTGTTGAATCACTTTATAATTGAAAAATTACTTGCCAACAAATAACAATGCAGTCTGAAAAATCAGTTTTGCTTTTAGTTCTCCATAGTTCATCAACTGTGAAAATTTGGTGGCTCTTGGAACTATAAAAGTCCCAAGTCAAGCACAAACTTAGATTCATACCTTACATAAAGCCATTTCAGTAGCATTACACTGCGATTCTTTGCGCAAGTAAACAACAAGGTTAAGCAGCTGAAGGGAGGCCGAGCTTTCAAGTAGAACGACACTAGGTGGAGGACGCTAAGAGTGTAAGTAATGAAATCTCAATAATCTAGCCAATGGTTTGAGACACAACATGACCTCAGGGGTTTGGAATTTTTTTTAATTTATCCCTAGTCAACCAGCCCAAGCGGTGAATCTGCTGCTCTGTGTGTTGTGTGCCATGACTTCTGCCCCTAGTTTGCTGGTAGTCGCAATTGTGAAGCTACATGCTTCTTCTGCATGCCAATCTAACTAAAGCAAACTTCACAAGAAACCATTACCTTAAAATGTCATAAAGTAGAAAATCTTAATACTTTCCATATTAGAAAGTATATCCCCTTCGTCCCAAATTAAGTCGTTTTGGCTTTCCTAGGTACATAAATATTCACATAGCGTATATCTAGCTATATAGCAAAAACTATGTACACAGAAAAGACAAAATGACATAATTTGAAACAGAGGGAGTAAATATTAAAAGTTTAACATTTGCAATGTCCAAAAACTATTTCAGTGGGAAAGGCATTAATACACATTGTCCCATAATAAGATTTTTAAAACGAGACATGAAAGTAATTACCATTAGGGGAAACTAGCTCATCGCTGCAATCAAACCCACCATGATCACGATCACATGTGCAGAAGCTGAAAGGAAGGAAAAGGTTATCACACGAGCTACAAGATATACCTTTTGTCTAACCTTATCTTGAGAATCAAGTATTGAAGAGTAAAAGCGCTAAAAAACAGGAAAATTTTCACAACAGAACATTAGAAATCACCTGTAGAAAGACAGCCCACTTTCATCAACTGAGGAATGACACACACCTTTCTGATTGCAGTTTTTATGGCATCCCTGAAGAGATACAGACATGTATGTCTGAGAATTTGCCGTATCACTTGGATGCTTCACCCCAAAGCACCAAGTTCCCTCTTTAGCATAAAAAATTGATAGATCCATGTCTGAATTCGTGGAATTCTGTAATGAAAAAAATACTGAACCATTACTGCTGCTTGTCCTACTGGCATAATAATCCCAAGTATCATTAGATGGTAAGCCACCATATTTCGAGTACAACTGGTAGTTCAATTCTTTATCTGACTTAAGCTGGACATGAATAAGTGCACCGGCTGAACCTTGAGGAACTTCCAAAATGAAATATGTCCATGCAAACTGCTCATGGGATGAGTTGCTTAAAAATTGTTCCATGTAGAAGTGGCTATCTTCCAGTGATGCTCTTTCATCACTAGGAACATAATATGACTCAAAAGGGACAGAAGGACTTCTCTTAGGAACCCTCTGCATGTAGGTAGAAATATTTGATTAGCAAAGATGTATTAACAGGGAAAGAAAACATATAGTCACAAAGCGTTCACAACATCAGTCTTAAATGAACATTTGTCTAACGTCCATGCTGTTGCGTATATTTCAACAAAGAAAAGAGAAATTGAAAACCACATTTCTCACTATAGTTATAGCTGGTTGATGTATTCACATTTTTGGCACATTGAGAAGTCTTGTTTCTGGGGGAAAACATGTTTCATCCACTAAAGGGAAAACACCACATGTCTCAAGTTCCGGTGTTTTGCACATAACAGTTAAGAGACTGGGTACATTTTCTACTTTTCCTAAAGAACTGTTCAGAGCATCAAACTTGATATAGTGCAGAGCCAAAGGTCCTAAGGTCAAAACTTGAGTAAAATTTTAAGAAGCTAAAACTTAAGTCCCACTTTCAGTCCACATATAGAGTCACTTGAGGAAGCCTATACATGAGTGGTGGTTTTGCCCCAACTTCCAAAAAAGTTAAGCATTTGAGTGAATTAATTAGTGCATGAAACTCAGCAGAAACATAGTTAACTGGCAGTTCATTGGATCTTTAATGGAGAATAAACATAGTGGAAACACAGTATTGGATGGATTATTGCAAACTACGAGTCAGCTATACAATACATTCCTAGCAGTTGACATTATATAGCAGTATAATACAGAATTACCTGGAGCCCATATGCCTCCCAAGAGCAATTGGTTCCAGTTTTTCCATTCAAGCATCCAGTTAATTGCCACTTCAATGAGAAACATGTTGTGTCTAGAACAGGTGTTGATGCTGTAACATTCATCTGTGTTTTGTTGACAGTCTCAATTGCAATATACCAACGCCCAATATTTGGCGACTTCACAACCAAAGGATCATGGCTGATATCACCTGAATAGTCATGCAGATCTCTTTGAGGAAAGGCATTATACCGCAGGTAGCAAATCAAGGATGGCCCTAGAGCTCCAAATTTGCTGCTGTAATTTCAAACTGCAATGCTAGGTTGACTACATCCAAGAAGTAGAACTTCATGTCGCCTTGTCTGATGCATAATGAGTCATTGGAAACGGAACAACTGATCGAGTTTTCCATTCTCACCAAGGCCGTGGCATTAGATGCAACTTCTTGTTCTAATAAATGGTTTGGCTGTGATAAGATATTAATACGCCTATTGTGCTCTCTAGTATACAAACTGTTCCTCCTCTCAACATTCAGATCTAGAAGATTTCTTGAGTTACTATCTATTGAAGGCTGAGAACAATCAATCATGTCAACTGTCTGGTTGCAGTAGGGTCCCCAAAATGCTGAAGTGGGGCATCCTCTTACAGTAATGCGAGTGCTCACCAAGCATGCTTTTCCTCGGCTAATCTGCGAAAGTATAACCACCACAAATTTATATATTGATCAACGCATATTTGTGCCAAAAGACAAGAAAAGATAAACATGCAGTAGAGAACAAGATTTCTCTAGCCATGTCCTGATCAAAGCATACCATCTTAGATTGCGTGCAAGCAGGGCCAAGGCCATGAAAGTACCCAATGTACCATATCCCAGGAGATATCTACAGAAAACAATCAAAGGTCGGTATCTCAGAAGTTCATAGAATTTCTTAAGATCCTTTCATTGTATCAGAAGATAATAAATTTCTTCCACTTGAACAGATCAGGATCGTAAAACCACAGTTCAATTTGGTATTACTAAGTATATGGGACATGTTTAAAACAGAAAAAAAATTGCATTCATACAGTGATTACAGAGCAACCATAGTAACTTGCATGAAAACCATTGCCAGTGAAGTGAGTGCAGAAGCCCAAAGATATTGTGTTTTCAGCTACTTGGTGTAAAACAGGATCATAATTGACCTTGGTGGTCTAGGGGTGCTTAATCTTGAATACATGAGCTGGGTGCTGCAAATAAGGTGGCTGTGGTATGCAAAATCTGATATGGATAAACCTTGGAGGGACTTAACATTCCTGTACATCCTAATGCTTCTGCATTGTTTGCTATTGTCATTGATTCCCATGTCGGCAACGGCAGGAACACTTTATTCTGGAGTGATAGATGGTTGCTGGGGTGCCGAGTGGAGGATCTTGCGCCGGCTGTGATCGCTGCAGTACCACAGAAAATTCGAAAGAAGCAAACAGTTGCAGAAGCACTTCATGATGATCACTGGATAAGTGATGTGCAGGGAGGGCTGTCTATGGTGGGCTTGTATGAATACCTCCACTTCGGGGATGTTCTTCGGGACACCATGCTAATCCAAGTGGAGGACCTGCATACTTGGAGATTTGAGGCCTCTGGGGACCTTACCTCCAAGTCGGCTTACCGTGCATTCTTCAACGGTTCGACCCTTTTGAACCATGGCGCCGCCTCTGGAAAACTTGGGCCCCAGCTAAATGTAAGATCTTTCTCTGGTTGGCCATCAGAAACAGATGTTGGACAGCGGACCGTTTGGCAAAGAGAGGTCTAGCCCATCCAAACCAATGCACTCTCTGTGATCATGCCGATAAGAACATCCAACACCTTCTCACCTCATGTGTTTTTGCTCGGGATTTTTGGTTCAGAGTTCTGGAGCCATTGGGATTCCAGACATATGCACCAAGTAGTGCTGAACCAACTTTCACAGGTTGGGGCATAAGTTTATCAAGCGTGCTCCGAAGGAGAATAGGAAGGGCATTAACGCGGTGATTGTTTTGGGTGCTTGGCTACTTTGGAAACATAGAAACTCAGTTGTTTTTGAAGGAGCCAGCCCAAATTTGGGTGTTATTCTCCAGTCCTTCAAGTACGAACTTCATCTTTGGTGCTTTGCGGCAGCGCGAGGTCTCCGATCTTTAGGTCAAGGTGTTGTGCTAACTTAGCTATCAGGATGCTAACTTTTTTCCCTTGCCACCAAGGCATTTGCAGAATGGATTCTTTACACATCTAGTGGAATTTCCAGTGCATTATACCATTCATGTGATGTTGGCACCTGGTGCATTCTGTCTTTTCGTGTATTGCAGGTAAGCTACTTAGCACCCACTTGTTGAATGCTAGTGTAAAGATTGTTGGGCATGGTACTGGTATTCATCACTACTGGTCATGTCTATCCAAATCAAGGTAGACCAAATACATTTGTTTTACCAATTCTGTTGATTGTGTCAAAATCCCATTTGCTGGACTTTCGAATTATTCACAATTCTTCTATTTCATTATATTGTATGAGTCCAGTTTTTGGACTTCTGGCTTTCCTTCATGGCTGTCGTGGGTACGTTCATATATATGGCTACAATTGATGAAGCTTCAAAGAGAGCAATGCATACTGCTGTGTTTATCTTCACGGCTCTTTTAGCTGCAACTGGTGCGACAAGGTACACGGATCACAGGTTACATTGTTTTTTCAAAATACTAAGTGACTTAGATGTTTGATTGAGTTATCGTCTCAGATCTGCAAATATTGGAATCATTATTGCCATTGGTTCTCTTGGCCTGCTTATGGGGTGGCTATTGGAGTTCTCTACAGCACGAAGGTTTATATGCTGGTCCTCACGAATTAACCTTAATATGCCTCAAAGGTAATTTGCTTGTATTGGACACGTGGTGTTATGAAATATCACCTGCTCTGTGTATCGTGTTTTAGTTGTCTTTAAATGGAAATTCCTCACATGCGTATGTTTTTGTTTTTGGAACATATTCTTTCACCTTTTGTGCTTAAGCTTATGGTGAACTCATAACTAACAACTCATAATGTCCAGCATTTCCTTGAGTGGGATGACTCAGTTGTCATCTTGTTATTCTTTTGTGTAGTTGGCCAAACTTCAGAACTTTGTTCCAGAATACTCTGGAGATGTTGAACAAACGCTTCCGTTGGATATTTTTACTTTTGGGTTTCATGACATTGTCTTTTGCGGCTATCAGCTGGAAGCTGGAATCAAATAGCAACTACTGGATTTGGCACAGGTGTGGAATCATCAGCTTCCCTCATTATACATAACATAAAGTTGGAAAGCTTGTGGTGGCTCTGACTTTATCACTATATTTGTTTATAGCTGTCTGTTTCACTGCTATATTTTCTAGCTTATCAATTATTTATATCACAACTAACAATTGACATAATTTCCCCCTCTTGCAGCATATGGCACATAACCATTTATACTTCTTCGTTTTTCTTCCTGTGCTCAATGCGTGTCAGCACAAGGAACCGCAGTCCAGAGTCAAACTATGAGTTAACGAGGCAAGACTCTTTGCCAAGATCAGAGCCAAGGGAAACCTAGGTAAGGAACGGGGGTGATCAGAATGCACTATTGCCTCCACTTCCTGCTCCTGGTACCTAGTTGGATGTTTATGTTTGATGGTTCCATGCAGGAACTGGCTGAGTTGGGCTATTTGCAGGTTTGTTTGTGTAGGTACATGGTTATCTGTTGCAGTCCAGAGCGTAATAACATATGAACAATCACAGAAGAGGGATTTGGGAACCACGTGTGGTCAGTCTCCGCAGCTGCATCGCATGAGAACTGTAAATAGCACGGTGCAGGTAAAACATCTATTTGTAGGATGTTCATCGAGAATATTGGTAAACATGTAAATGTGTTGTAAAAGTAATTCCAAGATGGACCGTCTCTTCTTGAAATTAGCTCAGTGCATCATTGAGTTTGGCACTTGTCAAAGTACAAGTCTCATACAGGCTTTGATGCACCTTGGGAATACGAGGGATGGCTAGTGATAAGCCAAACCTTAACCCTAAGCTCATTTGCATCTAGTCTAGCGGAAGGCTTCAAGGATTAGAGGGCAGGAGTAGAGAGATTGAGTGTCTCCTAGGTTCTTCACTACAGTGGGAGGATAGAAGATGGTATCAATGACCCAGTAGGTGAATTCAAGACAATCCATGCCCCAGTTGATTTGATTTTTGTGCTCCAATCTTCCTCCTCGTCGCATGCTTTTGTGCTATTTTGATTTTCAGAGCAATTTCTATGGAATTTCCGTTACTCCCTTTTGCCTCAGGGTTGTGGTGAAGTTCTTCGGCTTCCTTAGTGCTAGGACATGTGAGAGATCAAGATCATGGATTAAATCATTTCTGTCACGAGTGTTGACACCAACGGTGGCGCACAGCTTTAAGCACATGACTGTCAATGTAGCTTTGATCTAGAAGTATTCTAAGGTATTGAATTTCCAAGGAGAACGTGAAGGCAAGGAATTAAGATCACCCGAAGCTAGAGCAAGGGTTAATGATAATAAGTAGAGATGATATCTATGGTTTCTAAGATACTCAGGCAAGATTAAGTAAGATTATATCACAGATCATTTTGGTGCACGACCTAGATAGCAACAAAAGAGTTGATAGAGATAAGCCGCAAAGAGCCCTACTATGCTTTAAGAACTAGACCCGAATGTGGTGGAATACATAGGTTAGATAGGGGCATAGGGCTGTCACCACTAGCCAACTACCACAAACTATATATGAGGACCAGCATATAAACCTTCGTGCTGTAGAGAACTCCAATAGCCACCCCATAAGCAGGCCAAGAGAACCAATGGCAATAATGATTCCAATATTTGCAGATCTGAGACGATAACTCAATCAAACATCTTAAGTCACTTAGTATTTTGAAAAAACAATGTAACCTGTGATCCGTGTACCTTGTCGCACCAGTTGCAGCTAAAAGAGCCGTGAAGATAAAACACAGCAGTATGCATTGCTCTCTTTGAAGCTTCATCAATTGTAGCCATATATATGAACGTACCCACGACAGCCATGAAGGAAAGCCAGAAGTCCAAAAACTGGACTCATACAATATAATGAAATAGAAGAATTGTGAATAATTCGAAAGTCCAGCAAATGGGATTTTGACACAATCAACAGAATTGGTAAAACAAATGTATTTGGTCTACCTTGATTTGGATAGACATGACCAGTAGTGATGAATACCAGTACCATGCCCAACAATCTTTACACTAGCATTCAACAAGTGGGTGCTAAGTAGCTTACCTGCAATACACGAAAAAGACAGAATGCACCAGGTGCCAACATCACATGAATGGTATAATGCACTGGAAATTCCACTAGATGTGTAAAGAATCCATTCTGCAAATGCCCTTGGTGGCAAGGGGAAAAAAGTTAGCATCTGATCAAACAAAGCTCATGCATTCTATAATAAATTAAATTTAAATGTGGTTTAGCTTCCTTATGGAGTACATTTTCTTTCATCTGTCCATAACAGACGTTTGAAGATGAGATGAAAGCCAACTGATGGGTACAAGACAGCCTTCTTTCATCTGACACTGACAGTTCCTAAGAATTTCACTACCAACTAGAAACACTACTTAATTTTGTGCAATCAATTTAAGACCCCAAGGCCCATGGATATGCAATATAAACTGATGATTCCAATAGGCACAACGGTTTGAAACTAAGCAAGTTTATCTATCAACATGTATATGTGAATGAATTATAAAAGTAGTTTCGCCTCGCTGGCATGCCTTCCACATAACAATAGGGAGAGGGACCACATCCACTCAACACCCTGTGCCCACAAGAAAACTTATGTCAGGAAACAAAAAAAAAAATGTTTTTGGGCTACAGTTGACCCACTTCTACAAACTTGGGGACCCTGAATGTCTAGTTTTTAAGTTATGGACATACATAAACCACCATGCATTGTAGATAGTAGCCACCTATGATGCAGACTCAAGCAAAAATACTGGTCGTAACAGAAAGTCAAACAGGTCATGTCAGGCCACAATGGACAGTAGATGAAAGAAAAAACATACCTTTTGTCGGAGGGCCCAAAAGGCAGGTAAAATAGCTGCAGCATTTGATGCGATTAGAAAAACAGACTGCCAAATGTGCCCTACATATAGATGTGACCATGTTAGACTATAATTTTACTACATGGTTGCAAAAGTATGCATCACAACTAGCAACTGGTTCAGAACTGTTACTGCACAGAGAAGGAACTACATTCTCATTGAAAATATCTGCAACCTAAATAAACAAGAATTTGGACATGAGATTCCAACTACATTTGACAAAACTTTAGTGCGCACTGGTTTATTTCTTTCATTTAACATCCTTTGGTACATGTATGTGGCATAGTTTGCCTCATCTTGGTTTGCACTGCTGCGAAAGGGTACGTAGCCTAGTGGGCGCAGCACCTCAGGTCCTGGGTTCAAGACTTCAAGTCCTCGTGCGAGAGAATTTAAACAGGCCTAGGTTAAGAAACACCCCCTTCTTAGTGCAATGCCGTGGGGACAGTCTTTCTCCCGCAGGTAAGGTTTATATGCTGGTCCTCACGAATTAACCTTAATATGCCTCAAAGGTAATTTGCTTGTATTGGACACGTGGTGTTATGAAATATCACCTGCTCTGTGTATCGTGTTTTAGTTGTCTTTAAATGGAAATTCCTCACATGCGTATGTTTTTGTTTTTGGAACATATTCTTTCACCTTTTGTGCTTAAGCTTATGGTGAACTCATAACTAACAACTCATAATGTCCAGCATTTCCTTGAGTGGGATGACTCAGTTGTCATCTTGTTATTCTTTTGTGTAGTTGGCCAAACTTCAGAACTTTGTTCCAGAATACTCTGGAGATGTTGAACAAACGCTTCCGTTGGATATTTTTACTTTTGGGTTTCATGACATTGTCTTTTGCGGCTATCAGCTGGAAGCTGGAATCAAATAGCAACTACTGGATTTGGCACAGGTGTGGAATCATCAGTTTATATTGCATATCCATGGGCCTTGGGGTCTTAAATTGATTGCACAAAATTAAGTAGTGTTTCTAGTTGGTAGTGAAATTCTTAGGAACTGTCAGTGTCAGATGAAAGAAGGCTGTCTTGTACCCATCAGTTGGCTTTCATCTCATCTTCAAACGTCTGTTATGGACAGATGAAAGAAAATGTACTCCATAAGGAAGCTAAACCACATTTAAATTTAATTTATTATAGAATGCATGAGCTTTGTTTGATCAGATGCTAACTTTTTTCCCTTGCCACCAAGGCATTTGCAGAATGGATTCTTTACACATCTAGTGGAATTTCAGTGCATTATACCATTCATGTGATGTTGGCACCTGGTGCATTCTGTCTTTTCGTGTATTGCAGGTAAGCTACTTAGCACCCACTTGTTGAATGCTAGTGTAAAGATTGTTGGGCATGGTACTGGTATTCATCACTACTGGTCATGTCTATCCAAATCAAGGTAGACCAAATACATTTGTTTTACCAATTCTGTTGATTGTGTCAAAATCCCATTTGCTGGACTTTCGAATTATTCACAATTCTTCTATTTCATTATATTGTATGAGTCCAGTTTTTGGACTTCTGGCTTTCCTTCATGGCTGTCGTGGGTACGTTCATATATATGGCTACAATTGATGAAGCTTCAAAGAGAGCAATGCATACTGCTGTGTTTATCTTCACGGCTCTTTTAGCTGCAACTGGTGCGACAAGGTACACGGATCACAGGTTACATTGTTTTTTCAAAATACTAAGTGACTTAAGATGTTTGATTGAGTTATCGTCTCAGATCTGCAAATATTGGAATCATTATTGCCATTGGTTCTCTTGGCCTGCTTATGGGGTGGCTATTGGAGTTCTCTACAGCACGAAGGTTTATATGCTGGTCCTCATATATAGTTTGTGGTAGTTGGCTAGTGGTGACAGCCCTATGCCCCTATCTAACCTATGTATTCCACCACATTCGGTCTAGTTCTTAAAGCATAGTAGGGGCTCTTTGCGGCTTATCTCTATCAACTCTTTTGTTGCTATCTAGGTCGTGCACCAAAATGATCTGTGATATAATCTTACTTAATCTTGCCTGAGTATCTTAGAAACCATAGATATCATCTCTACTTATTATCATTAACCCTTGCTCTAGCTTCGGGTGATCTTAATTCCTTGCCTTCACGTTCTCCTTGGAAATTCAATACCTTAGAATACTTCTAGATCAAAGCTACATTGACAGTCATGTGCTTAAAGCTGTGCGCCACCGTTGGTGTCAACACTCGTGACAGAAATGATTTAATCCATGATCTTGATCTCTCACATGTCCTAGCACTAAGGAAGCCGAAGAACTTCACCACAACCCTGAGGCAAAAGGGAGAGTAACGGAAATTCCATAGAAATTGCTCTGAAAATCAAAATAGCACAAAAGCATGCGACGAGGAGGAAGATTGGAGCACAAAAATCAAATCAACTGGGGCATGGATTGTCTTGAATTCACCTACTGGTCATTGATACCATCTTCTATCCTCCCACTGTAGTGAAGAACCTAGGAGACACTCAATCTCTCTACTCCTGCCCTCTAATCCTTGAAGCCTTCCGCTAGACTAGATGCAAATGAGCTTAGGGTTAAGGTTTGGCTTATCCACTAGCCATCCCTCGTATTCCCAAGGTGCATCAAAGCCTGTATGAGACTTGTACTTTGACAAGTGCCAAACTCAATGATGCACTGAGCTAATTTCAAGAAGAGACGGTCCATCTTGGAATTACTTTTACAACACATTTACATGTTTACCAATATTCTCGATGAACATCCTACAAATAGATGTTTTACCTGCACCGTGCTATTTACAGTTCTCATGCGATGCAGCTGCGGAGACTGACCACACGTGGTTCCCAAATCCCTCTTCTGTGATTGTTCATATGTTATTACGCTCTGGACTGCAACAGATAACCATGTACCTACACAAACAAACCTGCAAATAGCCCAACTCAGCCAGTTCCTGCATGGAACCATCAAACATAAACATCCAACTAGGTACCAGGAGCAGGAAGTGGAGGCAATAGTGCATTCTGATCACCCCCGTTCCTTACCTAGGTTTCCCTTGGCTCTGATCTTGGCAAAGAGTCTTGCCTCGTTAACTCATAGTTTGACTCTGGACTGCGGTTCCTTGTGCTGACACGCATTGAGCACAGGAAGAAAAACGAAGAAGTATAAATGGTTATGTGCCATATGCTGCAAGAGGGGGGAAATTATGTCAATTGTTAGTTGTGATATAAATAATTGATAAGCTAGAAAATATAGCAGTGAAACAGACAGCTATAAACAAATATAGTGATAAAGTCAGAGCCACCACAAGCTTTCCAACTTTATGTTATGTATAATGAGGGAAGCTGATGATTCTGTTGATTGTGTCAAAATCCCATTTGCTGGACTTTCGAATTATTCACAATTCTTCTATTTCATTATATTGTATGAGTCCAGTTTTTGGACTTCTGGCTTTCCTTCATGGCTGTCGTGGGTACGTTCATATATATGGCTACAATTGATGAAGCTTCAAAGAGAGCAATGCATACTGCTGTGTTTATCTTCACGGCTCTTTTAGCTGCAACTGGTGCGACAAGGTACACGGATCACAGGTTACATTGTTTTTTCAAAATACTAAGTGACTTAAGATGTTTGATTGAGTTATCGTCTCAGATCTGCAAATATTGGAATCATTATTGCCATTGGTTCTCTTGGCCTGCTTATGGGGTGGCTATTGGAGTTCTCTACAGCACGAAGGTTTATATGCTGGTCCTCACGAATTAACCTTAATATGCCTCAAAGGTAATTTGCTTGTATTGGACACGTGGTGTTATGAAATATCACCTGCTCTGTGTATCGTGTTTTAGTTGTCTTTAAATGGAAATTCCTCACATGCGTATGTTTTTGTTTTTGGAACATATTCTTTCACCTTTTGTGCTTAAGCTTATGGTGAACTCATAACTAACAACTCATAATGTCCAGCATTTCCTTGATTGGGATGACTCAGTTGTCATCTTGTTATTCTTTTGTGTAGTTGGCCAAACTTCAGAACTTTGTTCCAGAATACTCTGGAGATGTTGAACAAACGCTTCCGTTGGATATTTTTACTTTTGGGTTTCATGACATTGTCTTTTGCGGCTATCAGCTGGAAGCTGGAATCAAATAGCAACTACTGGATTTGGCACAGGTGTGGAATCATCAGCTTCCCTCATTATACATAACATAAAGTTGGAAAGCTTGTGGTGGCTCTGACTTTATCACTATATTTGTTTATAGCTGTCTGTTTCACTGCTATATTTTCTAGCTTATCAATTATTTATATCACAACTAACAATTGACATAATTTTCCCCCTCTTGCAGCATATGGCACATAACCATTTATACTTCTTCGTTTTTCTTCCTGTGCTCAATGCGTGTCAGCACAAGGAACCGCAGTCCAGAGTCAAACTATGAGTTAACGAGGCAAGACTCTTTGCCAAGATCAGAGCCAAGGGAAACCTAGGTAAGGAACGGGGGTGATCAGAATGCACTATTGCCTCCACTTCCTGCTCCTGGTACCTAGTTGGATGTTTATGTTGATGGTTCCATGCAGGAACTGGCTGAGTTGGGCTATTTGCAGGTTTGTTTGTGTAGGTACATGGTTATCTGTTGCAGTCCAGAGCGTAATAACATATGAACAATCACAGAAGAGGGATTTGGGAACCACGTGTGGTCAGTCTCCGCAGCTGCATCGCATGAGAACTGTAAATAGCACGGTGCAGGGTAAAACATCTATTTGTAGGATGTTCATCGAGAATATTGGTAAACATGTAAATGTGTTGTAAAAGTAATTCCAAGATGGACCGTCTCTTCTTGAAATTAGCTCAGTGCATCATTGAGTTTGGCACTTGTCAAAGTACAAGTCTCATACAGGCTTTGATGCACCTTGGGAATACGAGGGATGGCTAGTGATAAGCCAAACCTTAACCCTAAGCTCATTTGCATCTAGTCTAGCGGAAGGCTTCAAGGATTAGAGGGCAGGAGTAGAGAGATTGAGTGTCTCCTAGGTTCTTCACTACAGTGGGAGGATAGAAGATGGTATCAATGACCCAGTAGGTGAATTCAAGACAATCCATGCCCCAGTTGATTTGATTTTTGTGCTCCAATCTTCCTCCTCGTCGCATGCTTTTGTGCTATTTTGATTTTCAGAGCAATTTCTATGGAATTTCCGTTACTCCCTTTTGCCTCAGGGTTGTGGTGAAGTTCTTCGGCTTCCTTAGTGCTAGGACATGTGAGAGATCAAGATCATGGATTAAATCATTTCTGTCACGAGTGTTGACACCAACGGTGGCGCACAGCTTTAAGCACATGACTGTCAATGTAGCTTTGATCTAGAAGTATTCTAAGGTATTGAATTTCCAAGGAGAACGTGAAGGCAAGGAATTAAGATCACCCGAAGCTAGAGCAAGGGTTAATGATAATAAGTAGAGATGATATCTATGGTTTCTAAGATACTCAGGCAAGATTAAGTAAGATTAATCACAGATCATTTTGGTGCACGACCTAGATAGCAACAAAAGAGTTGATAGAGATAAGCCGCAAAGAGCCCTACTATGCTTTAAGAACTAGACCGAATGTGGTGGAATACATAGGTTAGATAGGGGCATAGGGCTGTCACCACTAGCCAACTACCACAAACTATATATGAGGACCAGCATATAAACCTTCGTGCTGTAGAGAACTCCAATAGCCACCCCATAAGCAGGCCAAGAGAACCAATGGCAATAATGATTCCAATATTTGCAGATCTGAGACGATAACTCAATCAAACATCTTAAGTCACTTAGTATTTTGAAAAAACAATGTAACCTGTGATCCGTGTACCTTGTCGCACCAGTTGCAGCTAAAAGAGCGTGAAGATAAACACAGCAGTATGCATTGCTCTCTTTGAAGCTTCATCAATTGTAGCCATATATATGAACGTACCCACGACAGCCATGAAGGAAAGCCAGAAGTCCAAAAACTGGACTCATACAATATAATGAAATAGAAGAATTGTGAATAATTCGAAAGTCCAGCAAATGGGATTTTGACACAATCAACAGAATTGGTAAAACAAATGTATTTGGTCTACCTTGATTTGGATAGACATGACCAGTAGTGATGAATACCAGTACCATGCCCAACAATCTTTACACTAGCATTCAACAAGTGGGTGCTAAGTAGCTTACCTGCAATACACGAAAAGACAGAATGCACCAGGTGCCAACATCACATGAATGGTATAATGCACTGGAAATTCCACTAGATGTGTAAAGAATCCATTCTGCAAATGCCTTGGTGGCAAGGGAAAAAAGTTAGCATCTGATCAAACAAAGCTCATGCATTCTATAATAAATTAAATTTAAATGTGGTTTAGCTTCCTTATGGAGTACATTTTCTTTCATCTGTCCATAACAGACGTTTGAAGATGAGATGAAAGCCAACTGATGGGTACAAGACAGCCTTCTTTCATCTGACACTGACAGTTCCTAAGAATTTCACTACCAACTAGAAACACTACTTAATTTTGTGCAATCAATTTAAGACCCCAAGGCCCATGGATAAGCAATATAAACTGATGATTCCACACCTGTGCCAAATCCAGTAGTTGCTATTTGATTCCAGCTTCCAGCTGATAGCCGCAAAAGACAATGTCATGAAACCCAAAAGTAAAAATATCCAACGGAAGCGTTTGTTCAACATCTCCAGAGTATTCTGGAACAAAGTTCTGAAGTTTGGCCAACTACACAAAAGAATAACAAGATGACAACTGAGTCATCCCACTCAAGGAAATGCTGGACATTATGAGTTGTTAGTTATGAGTTCACCATAAGCTTAAGCACAAAAGGTGAAAGAATATGTTCCAAAAACAAAAACATACGCATGTGAGGAATTTCCATTTAAAGACAACTAAAACACGATACACAGAGCAGGTGATATTTCATAACACCACGTGTCCAATACAAGCAAATTACCTTTGAGGCATATTAAGGTTAATTCGTGAGGACCAGCAATATAACCTTACCTGCGGGAGAAAGACTGTCCCCACGGCATTGCACTAAGAAGGGGGTGTTTCTTAACCTAGGCCTGTTTAAATTCTCTCGCACGAGGACTTGAAGTCTTGAACCCAGGACCTGAGGTGCTGCGCCCACTAGGCTACGTACCCTTTCGCAGCAGTGCAAACCAAGATGAGGCAAACTATGCCACATACATGTACCCAAAGGATGTTAAATGAAAGAAATAAACCAGTGCGCACTAAAGTTTTGTCAAATGTAGTTGGAATCTCATGTCCAATTCTGTTTATTTAGGTTGCAGATATTTTCAATGAGAATGTAGTTCCTTCTCTGTGCAGTAACAGTTCTGAACCAGTTGCTAGTTGTGATGCATACTTTTGCAACCATGTAGTAAAATTATAGTCTAACATGGTCACATCTATATGTAGGGCACATTTGGCAGTCTGTTTTTCTAATCGCATCAAATGCTGCAGCTATTTTACCTGCCTTTTGGGCCCTCCGACAAAAGGTATGTTTTTCTTTCATCTACTGTCATTGTGGCCTGACATGACCTGTTTGACTTTCTGTTACGACCAGTATTTTTGCTTGAGTCTGCATCATAGGTGGCTACTATCTACAATGCATGGTGGTTTATGTATGTCCATAAACTTAAAAACTAGACATTCAGGTCCCCAAGTTTGTAGAAGTGGGTCAACTGTAGCCCAAAAACATTTTTTTTTTGTTTCCTGACATAAGTTTTCTTGTGGGCACAGGGTGTTGAGTGGATGTGGTCCCTCTCCCTATTGTTATGTGGAAGGCATGCCAGCGAGGCGAAACTACTTTTATAATTCATTCACATATACATGTTGATAGATAAACTTGCTTAGTTTCAAACCGTTGTGCCTATTGGAATCATCAGTTTATATTGCATATCCATGGGCCTTGGGGTCTTAAATTGATTGCACAAAATTAAGTAGTGTTTCTAGTTGGTAGTGAAATTCTTAGGAACTGTCAGTGTCAGATGAAAGAAGGCTGTCTTGTACCCATCAGTTGGCTTTCATCTCATCTTCAAACGTCTGTTTATGGACAGATGAAAGAAAATGTACTCCATAAGGAAGCTAAACCACATTTAAAATTTAATTTATTATAGAATGCATGAGCTTTGTTTGATCAGATGCTAACTTTTTTCCCTTGCCACCAAGGCATTTGCAGAATGGATTCTTTACACATCTAGTGGAATTTCCAGTGCATTATACCATTCATGTGATGTTGGCACCTGGTGCATTCTGTCTTTTCGTGTATTGCAGGTAAGCTACTTAGCACCCACTTGTTGAATGCTAGTGTAAAGATTGTTGGGCATGGTACTGGTATTCATCACTACTGGTCATGTCTATCCAAATCAAGGTAGACCAAATACATTTGTTTTACCAATTCTGTTGATTGTGTCAAAATCCCATTTGCTGGACTTTCGAATTATTCACAATTCTTCTATTTCATTATATTGTATGAGTCCAGTTTTTGGACTTCTGGCTTTCCTTCATGGCTGTCGTGGGTACGTTCATATATATGGCTACAATTGATGAAGCTTCAAAGAGAGCAATGCATACTGCTGTGTTTATCTTCACGGCTCTTTTAGCTGCAACCTGGTGCGACAAGGTACACGGATCACAGGTTACATTGTTTTTTCAAAATACTAAGTGACTTAAGATGTTTGATTGAGTTATCGTCTCAGATCTGCAAATATTGGAATCATTATTGCCATTGGTTCTCTTGGCCTGCTTATGGGGTGGCTATTGGAGTTCTCTACAGCACGAAGGTTTATATGCTGGTCCTCATATATAGTTTGTGGTAGTTGGCTAGTGGTGACAGCCCTATGCCCCTATCTAACCTATGTATTCCACCACATTCGGTCTAGTTCTTAAAGCATAGTAGGGCTCTTTGCGGCTTATCTCTATCAACTCTTTTGTTGCTATCTAGGTCGTGCACCAAAATGATCTGTGATATAATCTTACTTAATCTTGCCTGAGTATCTTAGAAACCATAGATATCATCTCTACTTATTATCATTAACCCTTGCTCTAGCTTCGGGTGATCTTAATTCCTTGCCTTCACGTTCTCCTTGGAATTCAATACCTTAGAATACTTCTAGATCAAAGCTACATTGACAGTCATGTGCTTAAAGCTGTGCGCCACCGTTGGTGTCAACACTCGTGACAGAAATGATTTAATCCATGATCTTGATCTCTCACATGTCCTAGCACTAAGGAAGCCGAAGAACTTCACCACAACCCTGAGGCAAAAGGGGAGTAACGGAAATTCCATAGAAATTGCTCTGAAAATCAAAATAGCACAAAAGCATGCGACGAGGAGGAAGATTGGAGCACAAAAATCAAATCAACTGGGGCATGGATTGTCTTGAATTCACCTACTGGGTCATTGATACCATCTTCTATCCTCCCACTGTAGTGAAGAACCTAGGAGACACTCAATCTCTCTACTCCTGCCCTCTAATCCTTGAAGCCTTCCGCTAGACTAGATGCAAATGAGCTTAGGGTTAAGGTTTGGCTTATCACTAGCCATCCCTCGTATTCCCAAGGTGCATCAAAGCCTGTATGAGACTTGTACTTTGACAAGTGCCAAACTCAATGATGCACTGAGCTAATTTCAAGAAGAGACGGTCCATCTTGGAATTACTTTTACAACACATTTACATGTTTACCAATATTCTCGATGAACATCCTACAAATAGATGTTTTACCTGCACCGTGCTATTTACAGTTCTCATGCGATGCAGCTGCGGAGACTGACCACACGTGTTCCCAAATCCCTCTTCTGTGATTGTTCATATGTTATTACGCTCTGGACTGCAACAGATAACCATGTACCTACACAAACAAACCTGCAAATAGCCCAACTCAGCCAGTTCCTGCATGGAACCATCAAACATAAACATCCAACTAGGTACCAGGAGCAGGAAGTGGAGGCAATAGTGCATTCTGATCACCCCGTTCCTTACCTAGGTTTCCCTTGGCTCTGATCTTGGCAAAGAGTCTTGCCTCGTTAACTCATAGTTTGACTCTTGGACTTGCGGTTCCTTGTGCTGACACGCATTGAGCACAGGAAGAAAAACGAAGAAGTATAAATGGTTATGTGCCATATGCTGCAAGAGGGGGAAATTATGTCAATTGTTAGTTGTGATATAAATAATTGATAAGCTAGAAAATATAGCAGTGAAACAGACAGCTATAAACAAATATAGTGATAAAGTCAGAGCCACCACAAGCTTTCCAACTTTATGTTATGTATAATGAGGGAAGCTGATGATTCCACACCTGTGCCAAATCCAGTAGTTGCTATTTGATTCCAGCTTCCAGCTGATAGCCGCAAAAGACAATGTCATGAAACCCAAAAGTAAAAATATCCAACGGAAGCGTTTGTTCAACATCTCCAGAGTATTCTGGAACAAAGTTCTGAAGTTTGGCCAACTACACAAAAGAATAACAAGATGACAACTGAGTCATCCCACTCAAGGAAATGCTGGACCATTATGAGTTGTTAGTTATGAGTTCACCATAAGCTTAAGCACAAAAGGTGAAAGAATATGTTCCAAAAACAAAACATACGCATGTGAGGAATTTCCATTTAAAGACAACTAAAACACGATACACAGAGCAGGTGATATTTCATAACACCACGTGTCCAATACAAGCAAATTACCTTTGAGGCATATTAAGGTTAATTCGTGAGGACCAGCATATAAACCTTCGTGCTGTAGAGAACTCCAATAGCCACCCCATAAGCAGGCCAAGAGAACCAATGGCAATAATGATTCCAATATTTGCAGATCTGAGACGATAACTCAATCAAACATCTTAAGTCACTTAGTATTTTGAAAAAACAATGTAACCTGTGATCCGTGTACCTTGTCGCACCAGTTGCAGCTAAAAGAGCCGTGAAGATAAACACAGCAGTATGCATTGCTCTCTTTGAAGCTTCATCAATTGTAGCCATATATATGAACGTACCCACGACAGCCATGAAGGAAAGCCAGAAGTCCAAAAACTGGACTCATACAATATAATGAAATAGAAGAATTGTGAATAATTCGAAAGTCCAGCAAATGGGATTTTGACACAATCAACAGAATTGGTAAAACAAATGTATTTGGTCTACCTTGATTTGGATAGACATGACCAGTAGTGATGAATACCAGTACCATGCCCAACAATCTTTACACTAGCATTCAACAAGTGGGTGCTAAGTAGCTTACCTGCAATACACGAAAAGACAGAATGCACCAGGTGCCAACATCACATGAATGGTATAATGCACTGGAAATTCCACTAGATGTGTAAAGAATCCATTCTGCAAATGCCTTGGTGGCAAGGGAAAAAAGTTAGCATCTGATCAAACAAAGCTCATGCATTCTATAATAAATTAAATTTAAATGTGGTTTAGCTTCCTTATGGAGTACATTTTCTTTCATCTGTCCATAACAGACGTTTGAAGATGAGATGAAAGCCAACTGATGGGTACAAGACAGCCTTCTTTCATCTGACACTGACAGTTCCTAAGA
>JAHUYU010002974.1:0-22354 GCA_030439765.1 Tripidium arundinaceum
GGACCAAGGAACAGAATGCACACCAAGCCTTTATTATAAAAAAGAAAGGTTAATAAGAAAAGCAGGTATAGAAACAGAACCAAATAAATTATAAAGCAGTGCAAAAAAGAGAGAGGAGAATCCCAAGTACACATTTTAGCTGCCTGCACACCGCATCGCAGAGGAGAGAGAGAGAGCGCGCTGCGGCGGCGGCACAGCAGGGGAAGCATCAGACGCCGCAGGCCGGCGCAGTAGAAGAGGAGGGCGAGACCAGGCCACCTATATTAGTTGTCTCTTTCTGTCCATCTTCTATATATATATATGCGGTATAATATATGGCCAATTAGATAGAGATTAGAGAGGGAGTGGAGAAGGAAATTTTGTACAGGGGAGAGAGAGAGGGTAGTTGATGGGAAGGGATTGATCTGATTGCGCTTTCTTTTCTCTTTGCTTCCTGGATCCAACCGCCGCCGCCGCATCCTCTCGTCGTTGATTCGGTGTTCTTGGATCGGATGCCTTCATCTGCCTAGGTACGTGCGCCGTTCCTTGCGTCGGGGGATTCATTTCTCGGATGGGTTCGGGGTTGGGGTTCTTGGATTGGCGAAGGGGAGGGGGATTCGTGTTACTGGCCTACTGGATGGATGGGTTCATGAGGGGCTTATCAGATCTCAGCTCCTTGATCTGTTCTTCTTCGCGATTTCTCGCTCAATTCGTTTACCTCCTCCTGTTTTCTGCCCGCAGATCGGAGCAAGAGCAAGGCGCGCGGTGTAAATCCCGAGAGAAGGAGGAGGAGAGGGGATCGAGGCCGCTCCCGTCTTGTTTGTTCTTGCCGCGTACGGTTCTTTCAAGAACCCGCGGCGGGGATGGATCTCTACGACAAGAGCGAGGACATGGCGTTACAAGACGGGGACTCCTGCCTCGCGCCCCGGGCTTCGCGGGGCGGATGCGAGGTGGACTTACAGTGGGCGGATGGCCTCCTCGAAGGCGCCGGCCGGAAGCGGCGTTTGCCGGAAGACTTCGAGGACGAGGTCCAGGAAATGGACGAGGTGGATGGCGGCGGCAAGCGCAGCAAGCCGCCGTCGCCGCAACCGCACACGCCAGATATTCGTGAAGCTCATGCCCCCGGCCGCCGCCGCACCGTCGTGGCCGGTGGTGGGGAGCACAGCGGTGGTGGGGGTGATCTCATAGGAGAAATCGGCCGGGACCTGTCCATCAACTGCCTCCTCCGGCTGTCTCGGTCAGAGTATGGCTCAGTGGCATCGCTGAATCATGATTTCCGGTCTCTGGTGCGAGGAGGGGAGATCTACAGGCTGCGACGTCAGAATAACATTGCGGAGCATTGGGTGTACTTCTCCTGTAATGTTTTGGAGTGGGATGCCTATGACCCCTACCGCAAGCGTTGGATCTCGGTGCCCAAGATGCCGCCTGACGAGTGCTTCATGTGCTCGGACAAGGAGTCTTTGGCTGTGGGCACCGAGCTGCTTGTGTTTGGGATGGCACACATTGTCTTCAGATACAGCGTACTGACAAACTCTTGGACACGAGGCGAGGTGATGAATTCTCCTCGGTGTCTATTTGGGTCAGCAAGCGTTGGGGAGAAGGCATCCGATCCAAGAACACCGAATCAACGACGAGAGGATGCGGCGGCGGCGGTTGGATCCAGGAAGCAAAGAGAAAAGAAAGCGCAATCAGATCAATCCCTTCCCATCAACTACCCTCTCTCTCTCCCCTGTACAAAATTTCCTTCTCCACTCCCTCTCTAATCTCTATCTAATTGGCCATATATTATACCGCATATATATATATAGAAGATGGACAGAAAGAGACAACTAATATAGGTGGCCTGGTCTCGCCCTCCTCTTCTACTGCGCCGGCCTGCGGCGTCTGATGCTTCCCCTGCTGTGCCGCCGCCGCAGCGCGCTCTCTCTCTCTCCTCTGCGATGCGGTGTGCAGGCAGCTAAAATGTGTACTTGGGATTCTCCTCTCTCTTTTTTGCACTGCTTTATAATTTATTTGGTTCTGTTTCTATACCTGCTTTTCTTATTAACCTTTCTTTTTTATAATAAAGGCTTGGTGTGCATTCTGTTCCTTGGTCCTCTAAGGGGTGTTTGGGACTGCTCCATGAACTCTCCTCCACAAACTCCATCGTGGAGCAGCTCCACGAAAAACGTGGAGTTTGTGGAGCACCCCTTTAAGTGCTCTCACAACTCCACCTTTTTTCCTGAAGCAGAGTTGCGTGGAGCTGAATCTGTTTGGCTAAAAAACATGGAGCGGAGCTGAAAAACGTGGAGTGGAGCAGTTCCAAACACCCCCTAAATAACTTAACTTTCCTTTTTTTATTCCCATTTTGGATACCTTTAAGCATCCCTTCCATTTCAATCTTTTAGAGTCAAAATTAAGGTTTGATGTATGCAACAAACATCACCCTCCAAAGTTCCAACATTCTCCCTATCTAAGAGCATCTCCAGGAGTTTCCAAAAACACACTCACAATCTTAATTTTGTTAGCAAGATTAAAAAAACCTCTCTCAACAACTCCTTATCTCAACTCTTAATCTTTCTGCACTTAGGAAAATCGATCCAATCATGTGAAAAGATACACATGCATATCCAATCGGGCAATCCGGAGGTGGAAGGACGTGTGGAAGAATAAGGAGAAAGGATAGGGATCCAATGCAAATTTACAAGAGAGAAAGAAAGTATAAAAGTGGCTGAGGTGATTTGGAGAGATTCCTGAAGCAAAATTACATTCTATCTTGGCGGAATAGTCATTTTGGTCCCTTAACCATTGTCCACGGCTTCTTTCATCCCTGAACTTTCAAAATGATCGTTTTAGTTCTCAAACTTTACTTTTGGGTTCAGCTTCATCCTAGAGTTATCAAAGTGGTCGTTTAAGTCCTCAAATTTTGTATTTTGGGCTTAATTTTATCCGGAAAGTATCAAAGTTCATTTCAATCCTCAGACTTTTTCTTTTCCAGCTCAACTTCTTCCCTCATCCTACGTGGAACATCACACAACCTAATCAGCTCCAATAGCACTGGTGGTTGGAGATAGAAAAACAATATTCAAATGGTCAATTTGATAGTTTTGCGATGGAACAGAGTCCAAAAGAAAATTTTGAGGACTAAAATAACCACTTTAAAAGTTCAAGGATGAAACTAAGCCCCGGAAGATAGTGGAGGGACCTAAATGTGTATTCTACCTTCTATCTTTTAGGAGCGAGATTAGAAATGATTGGAGAAAACCAACAAATTTCCTACTTTTTTTAGTGGCTTGAAAATTCATTGATTTACCAATTGGTTTTTTTAAACTATCGGAGATGCTCTGACATCCTATATTTAACATTTTATATTGGAGATGCTCTAGCATCCGTTATACTGCAAGACAGAAAGAATATGTTATTTAAGACAGGGAACCGTTGGAGGAGATAAATATTTAGGGGGAGGTGGGTTATTAGGATACACCATATACTATAGTATAGGGGAATTAAGTTTAGGACCATCGGAGAGCTTCTTGAAATAAGAGTTGCTAAAACCTTGAGTTTAGCAACCAGCTAAAATGAGTTAGGAGCAAAATATTTACCTTCCACCAACGATTTTTCCAATATTGTGTTCTCAAAAATGAATTTGGTGCCACATCATCATTGATTCGGTCATCCTCTGATTTGTTCCTGTTTTTTCATTGTCACGACTAGATACTATTGTCGATCTAGTAACATGAAGCCAGCCATGGCCAGCCGACCTATGGGCTCCGTTCGCTTGTCTTATTTTCGGCTTGTTTCGGCTTATTCTCTCTCACAGAATACTATTCAATCATCCGAAATCATCCGACTTATATACCATCCGAACAGGGCCATGAGCGGTGGAAAACTAGAGCGTGACATTGAAAAGATGCGTGATGAACCTGGAAACTAGAGGACGACAATAACAAGCGCATGATTGTACAAGGGCTAATCACTAGCTAGCTATAAATTAGCCTAAAATAACTCTAATGTATTCAAACAGGGGAGTTATTAATAAGTGGACTAATTTTTTTAATAAATCTTCAACTAGTTGCTATCTAACTATAGCTAATTTGGGCTAATTATTAGCCCCAACTATTAATTAGCTATGAGTATCAAACATACCCTAAGACGCGTGATGAACCAATTTTCAGCTGCAACTTGAGCATTGGGAGGGCGTTTGTGTAGTGGAAAGACGAAGAGTCGGGGGGTGGTTTTTAGGACATGTTGATAGATTGGAAGTGCTAATTGCGAATTATTAGAGTTTCGGAATATTCTCTTCTATGATATTTATCAAAAAAAATCTTAGTTAAAAACTTATTTTGTGAAATTTTTTAACAAATTTTACTTTTAAGTATACTTATAAGGTGTGTTTGGTTGGTTCGACGAAGTGTTGGGTGGGAGACGACGGTCCAACTTTTAAATGTGTTAAGTTCAAGAGCACGATGGACAGGGGCGGGCCTAATGGGTACTCCAGGTAGACCCAGTTCTACCTTAAAATCTGTCCCAAATTTTTTCAGTACTTAGCATTAGCCCATACAAAATCTAGCCCAGCAAACAAGCAACAATTCTCCACTTCTCATAACTCCTCCCGGCTGCCCAGCCTCGAGGCCGAGCGCATCTTCGCAACTCGTGAGCGCGACCTGCCCCTGGCCCTGATGCGACGAGCAAGTGGCGACACGCTGAGTCCATGAGCACGAGCGCCGAGCAACCGCTGCCCGCCTAGCCCCGAGCGCCAAGCCGGCACCCTCGCGGCCTCGACGGCCACGCTCCGCCCCGCCTTGCGCCTTGCCGTCATCTCGCTGAGGCCGAGCGGCACCCCCACCGCCCGCCCACCCTGCGTGGTCATGCAGGCTATGTAGCCGGGCGTGCCAAGAGCAGCACTGCAGCCGTCGCTGGTACCTAGATGGCTGGACCCTGGTGAGTCCGCCACTGGTTATGAGCCTTCCCATCTCCTAAATCTCAATATCTTAACTTATTAGTTATTACCCTAGGGTTTGGACAGTGAGCATTCAACCATAAATTTGGGTTTAGGGATTGTGTATATGAGAAATTGGTGTGTGAATCATTATGAAATCAGAGCATAAAATTGAATGAAATTTCTTGTCATTTCCATGAAACTAAGGCATGAAGAAATCGAATATTGTATTTCTTTTTTAAAAGCATGAGGCAAAAAATGTTGAAACTTGTGCTCCACCAATTCCGATTGTTGATGAAGGGTTGTCTATTCCTATTGTAGAAGATCCTGCAATTGAGAATGACACATCTTCGATTGTAGTTTTGGATGGACATGTGAGGGTCAATTGAAGCTGAAGAAGAAGTGGAAGAAGGACCACCTTTGGTTACTGATGTTGATTCCCTTGAGCATGATCCAGGCATAAGGGATCCTATTTCAACCTTTGATGTGAATGAACAAAATGTCGTCTGAAGAAGATATATTTTAAAAGGTCCATGCCATCTTTATGCCTATAATCCAGCTAGAAAAATATATGGTAAAGATTGCCAATTTAGTTTTATTTGGTTTCATAAGTACCCTTGGTGTGCAAAACTGCGCACCGTCGGACCTTGGGGCCAGGTCGTCGGACCATTAAGGTCTCTGTCCAACGCTACTCCAACGGTCAAATTCTCAGTGACCATTGATCCGGCCATTCCTGCCGCCCGTCGCTGACAGCTGGGTCCATCGTCAGACGGTCCGTCGACTGCCCGTCAGACGGTCCGTCGACTGCCCATCGGACTAAGTCCGACACCCAAAAACCTCTCAAGAACCTTTCTGTTCCTCGTCGGACCTTGTCCATATTGGTCTGACGCTTCTTGCTGCTGCTCTGTCCGATGCCTGCTGATGTCTCCTCCTCTCTGTGAACAATGTTAGAGCATGGTCTGACACCTGCTCTTGCTTCGGTCTGACGCCTAGCCATCACTGCTGCTGTAGGATTGGCCCTGAGTCGGACTTCACCAATTGGTCCGACGCCTTCGGCTCTCTGGTCCAACGCCTCTACAACCCTTATTGTCTTGTTTTTTTCATGATCTTTGCGTTCGGCTTGGTTCCAAACTTGTGTCTTAGACTTTGCTTGATCTTCTAGGTCTTCTATGTTGCTTCTAATGTCTTGCTTGAGGTGTTGATCATTCGGATTATCATGTAGCCTAAGTCCAAGCCACTTTTGCACCCTATTGGACTACAAAACAAACACTTGCAAATTCATTAGTCCAATTTGGTCATGTTGATCATCAAACACTAAAATCCAAACTAAATAGGCCAAGGGTCAATTTTCCTTACAAGTGGTTAATGATTGAGATCAACAAAGGTGGATGGCCTCGTCTAGCCATTTTCTACTAGACAAGCTCCTCCAGCATCTAGACATGGATCACCATGTCATCCTTTGTGGTGGACCCAGGATTTAAAACAAAAGTAGCTCTAGTCAAAATTTTCATATGCAACATGGTAAAATCTAATAAAAAATTCGATAACAGAGATATAAAATATTTTATATGGTTCGTTATACATAACTATAAATTAGCCACGATAACAAGCTGTATTTCTCTTGAGCAAACTTGTCAATAGTTGAAGACTCATGTTTGTCAAGTGATTTACTTCCCATATTCCAATTATGTCAGCCATTCGTAATAAATCTTCCACTTTCTTTACCAAACAAATAACAAATGAAGCAATATGTTGCATCCTTTTCTACACTGTATTCAATCCAAGGGTACTTATGAAACCAAATAAAACTAAATTGGCAATCTTTACCATATATTTTTCTAGCTGGATTATAGGCATAAAGATGGCATGGACCTTTTAAAATATATCTTCTTCAGACGACATTTTGTTCATTCACATCAAAGGTTGAAATAGGATCCCTTATGCCTGGATCATGCTCAAGGGAATCAACATCAGTAACCAAAGGTGGTCCTTCTTCCACTTCTTCTTCAGCTTCAATTGACCCTCACATGTCCATCCAAAACTACAATCGAAGATGTGTCATTCTCAATTGCAGGATCTTCTACAATAGGAATAGACAACCCTTCATCAACAATCGGAATTGGTGGAGCACAAGTTTCAACATTTTTTGCCTCATGCTTTTAAAAAAGAAATACAATATTCGATTTCTTCATGCCTTAGTTTCATGGAAATGACAAGAAATTTCATTCAATTTTATGCTCTGATTTCATAATGATTCACACACCAATTTCTCATATACACAATCCCTAAACCCAAATTTATGGTTGAATGCTCACTGTCCAAACCCTAGGGTAATAACTAATAAGTTAAGATATTGAGATTTAGGAGATGGGAAGGCTCATAACCAGTGGCGGACTCACCAGGGTCCAGCCATCTAGGTACCAGCGACGGCTGCAGTGCTGCTCTTGGCACGCCCGGCTACATAGCCTGCATGACCACGCAGGGTGGGCGGGCGGTGGGGGTGCCGCTCGGCCTCAGCGAGATGACGGCAAGGCGCAAGGCGGGGCGGAGCGTGGCCGTCGAGGCCGCGAGGGTGCCGGCTTGGCGCTCGGGGCTAGGCGGGCAGCGGTTGCTCGGCGCTCGTGCTCATGGACTCAGCGTGTCGCCACTTGCTCGTCGCATCAGGGCCAGGGGCAGGTCGCGCTCACGAGTTGCGAAGATGCGCTCGGCCTCGAGGCTGGGCAGCCGGGAGGAGTTATGAGAAGTGGAGAATTGTTGCTTGTTTGCTGGGCTAGATTTTGTATGGGCTAATGCTAAGTACTGAAAAAATTTGGGACAGATTTTAAGGTAGAACTGGGTCTACCTGGAGTACCCATTAGGCCCGCCCCTGTCCATCGTGCTCTTGAACTTAACACATTTAAAAGTTGGACCGTCGTCTCCCACCCAACACTTCGTCGAACCAACCAAACACACCTTATAAGTATACTTAAAAGTAAAATTTGTTAAAAAATTTCACAAAATAAGTTTTTAACTAAGATTTTTTTTGATAAATATCATAGAAGAGAATATTCCGAAACTCTAATAATTCGCAATTAGCACTTCCAATCTATCAACATGTCCTAAAAACCACCCCCCGACTCTTCGTCTTTCCACTACACAAACGCCCTCCCAATGCTCAAGTTGCAGCTGAAAATTGGTTCATCACGCGTCTTAGGGTATGTTTGATACTCATAGCTAATTAATAGTTGGGGCTAATAATTAGCCCAAATTAGCTATAGTTAGATAGCAACTAGTTGAAGATTTATTAAAAAAATTAGTCCACTTATTAATAACTCCCCTGTTTGAATACATTAGAGTTATTTTAGGCTAATTTATAGCTAGCTAGTGATTAGCCCTTGTACAATCATGCGCTTGTTATTGTCGTCCTCTAGTTTCCAGGTTCATCACGCATCTTTTCAATGTCACGCTCTAGTTTTCCACCGCTCATGGCCCTGTTCGGATGGTATATAAGTCGGATGATTTCGGATGATTGAATAGTATTCTGTGAGAGAGAATAAGCCGAAACAAGCCGAAAATAAGACAAGCGAACGGAGCCCATAGGTCGGCTGGCCATGGCTGGCTTCATGTTACTAGATCGACAATAGTATCTAGTCGTGACAATGAAAAAACAGGAACAAATCAGAGGATGACCGAATCAATGATGATGTGGCACCAAATTCATTTTTGAGAACACAATATTGGAAAAATCGTTGGTGGAAGGTAAATATTTTGCTCCTAACTCATTTTAGCTGGTTGCTAAACTCAAGGTTTTAGCAACTCTTATTTCAAGAAGCTCTCCGATGGTCCTAAACTTAATTCCCCTATACTATAGTATATGGTGTATCCTAATAACCCACCTCCCCCTAAATATTTATCTCCTCCAACGGTTCCCTGTCTTAAATAACATATTCTTTCTGTCTTGCAGTATAACGGATGCTAGAGCATCTCCAATATAAAATGTTAAATATAGGATGTCAGAGCATCTCCGATAGTTTAAAAAAACCAATTGGTAAATCAATGAATTTTCAAGCCACTAAAAAAGTAGGAAATTTGTTGGTTTTCTCCAATCATTTCTAATCTCGCTCCTAAAAGATAGAAGGTAGAATACACATTTAGGTCCCTCCACTATCTTCCGGGGCTTAGTTTCATCCTTGAACTTTTAAAGTGGTTATTTTAGTCCTCAAAATTTTCTTTTGGACTCTGTTCCATCGCAAAACTATCAAATTGACCATTTGAATATTGTTTTTCTATCTCCAACCACCAGTGCTATTGGAGCTGATTAGGTTGTGTGATGTTCCACGTAGGATGAGGGAAGAAGGTTGAGCTGGAAAAGAAAAAGTCTGAGGATTGAAATGAACTTTGATACTTTCCGGATAAAATTAAGCCCAAAATACAAAATTTGAGGACTTAAACGACCACTTTGATAACTCTAGGATGAAGCTGAACCCAAAAGTAAAGTTTGAGAACTAAAACGATCATTTTGAAAGTTCAGGGATGAAAGAAGCCGTGGACAATGGTTTAAGGGACCAAAATGACTATTCCGCCAAGATAGAATGTAATTTTGCTTCAGGAATCTCTCCAAATCACCTCAGCCACTTTATTATACTTTCTTTCTCTCTTGTAAATTTGCATTGGATCCCTATCCTTTCTCCTTATTCTTCCACACGTCCTTCCACCTCCGGATTGCCCGATTGGATATGCATGTGTATCTTTTCACATGATTGGATCGATTTTCCTAAGTGCAGAAAGATTAAGAGTTGAGGATAAGGAGTTGTTGAGAGAGGTTTTTTTAATCTTGCTAACAAAATTAAGATTGTGAGTGTGTTTTTGGAAACTCCTGGAGATGCTCTTAGATAGGGAGAATGTTGGAACTTTGGAGGGTGATGTTTGTTGCATACATCAAACCTTAATTTTGACTCTAAAAGATTGAAATGGAAGGGATGCTTAAAGGTATCCAAAATGGGAATAAAAAAAAGGAAAGTTAAGTTATTTAGGGGGTGTTTGGAACTGCTCCACTCCACGTTTTTCAGCTCCGCTCCATGTTTTTTAGCCAAACAGATTCAGCTCCACGCAACTCTGCTTCAGGAAAAAAGGTGGAGTTGTGAGAGCACTTAAAGGGGTGCTCCACAAACTCCACGTTTTTCGTGGAGCTGCTCCACGATGGAGTTTGTGGAGGAGAGTTCATGGAGCAGTCCCAAACACCCCTTAGAGGACCAAGGAACAGAATGCACACCAAGCCTTTATTATAAAAAAGAAAGGTTAATAAGAAAAGCAGGTATAGAAACAGAACCAAATAAATTATAAAGCAGTGCAAAAAAAGAGAGAGGAGAATCCCAAGTACACATTTTAGCTGCCTGCACACCGCATCGCAGAGGAGAGAGAGAGAGCGCGCTGCGGCGGCGGCACAGCAGGGGAAGCATCAGACGCCGCAGGCCGGCGCAGTAGAAGAGGAGGGCGAGACCAGGCCACCTATATTAGTTGTCTCTTTCTGTCCATCTTCTATATATATATATGCGGTATAATATATGGCCAATTAGATAGAGATTAGAGAGGGAGTGGAGAAGGAAATTTTGTACAGGGGAGAGAGAGAGGGTAGTTGATGGGAAGGGATTGATCTGATTGCGCTTTCTTTTCTCTTTGCTTCCTGGATCCAACCGCCGCCGCCGCATCCTCTCGTCGTTGATTCGGTGTTCTTGGATCGGATGCCTTCATCTGCCTAGGTACGTGCGCCGTTCCTTGCGTCGGGGGATTCATTTCTCGGATGGGTTCGGGGTTGGGGTTCTTGGATTGGCGAAGGGGAGGGGGATTCGTGTTACTGGCCTACTGGATGGATGGGTTCATGAGGGGCTTATCAGATCTCAGCTCCTTGATCTGTTCTTCTTCGCGATTTCTCGCTCAATTCGTTTACCTCCTCCTGTTTTCTGCCCGCAGATCGGAGCAAGAGCAAGGCGCGCGGTGTAAATCCCGAGAGAGAAGGAGGAGAGGGGATCGAGGCCGCTCCCGTCTTGTTTGTTCTTGCCGCGTACGGTTCTTTCAAGAACCCGCGGCGGGGATGGATCTCTACGACAAGAGCGAGGACATGGCGTTACAAGACGGGGACTCCTGCCTCGCGCCCCGGGCTTCGCGGGGCGGATGCGAGGTGGACTTACAGTGGGCGGATGGCCTCCTCGAAGGCGCCGGCCGGAAGCGGCGTTTGCCGGAAGACTTCGAGGACGAGGTCCAGGAAATGGACGAGGTGGATGGCGGCGGCAAGCGCAGCAAGCCGCCGTCGCCGCAACCGCACACGCCAGATATTCGTGAAGCTCATGCCCCCGGCCGCCGCCGCACCGTCGTGGCCGGTGGTGGGGGAGCACAGCGGTGGTGGGGGGTGATCTCATAGGAGAAATCGGCCGGGACCTGTCCATCAACTGCCTCCTCCGGCTGTCTCGGTCAGAGTATGGCTCAGTGGCATCGCTGAATCATGATTTCCGGTCTCTGGTGCGAGGAGGGGAGATCTACAGGCTGCGACGTCAGAATAACATTGCGGAGCATTGGGTGTACTTCTCCTGTAATGTTTTGGAGTGGGATGCCTATGACCCCTACCGCAAGCGTTGGATCTCGGTGCCCAAGATGCCGCCTGACGAGTGCTTCATGTGCTCGGACAAGGAGTCTTTGGCTGTGGGCACCGAGCTGCTTGTGTTTGGGATGGCACACATTGTCTTCAGATACAGCGTACTGACAAACTCTTGGACACGAGGCGAGGTGATGAATTCTCCTCGGTGTCTATTTGGGTCAGCAAGCGTTGGGGGAGAAGGCATATGTTGCTGGTGGCACTGATTCTCTTGGCAGGATCCTCAGCTCAGCAGAGCTGTACAACTCCGAGACGCATACTTGGACACCTCTTCCTAGCATGAATAAGGCACGGAAAAATTGCTCTGGGGTGTTCATGGATGGCAAGTTTTATGTGATTGGCGGGTGTGACAAACAACAACATGATCTTGACCTGCGGTGAAGTGTACGATATGCAGAGCAAGACTTGGAGGGTGATTGAGAACATGTCTGGGGGTCTAAATGGAGTGAGCGGTGCGCCCCCCACTTGTTTGCAGTGGTTAAGAACGAGCTGTATGCTGCTGATTACAGCGAGAAGGATGTGAAGAAGTATGACAAGCAGAATAATAGCTGGATCACACTTGGTAAGTTGCCCGAGCGATCTGTGTCCATGAATGGATGGGGCCTTGCATTCAGGGCATGTGGTGAGAGGCTTATTGTCATTGGTGGCCCAAGAACACCAGTTGGGGGCACGATTGAGCTAACCTCATGGATTCCTGATGACAAGCCACCTGTGTGGAATTTGATGGACAGACGGCCATCTGGAAATTTTGTGTATAATTGCGCTGTGATGGGCTGCTGAGTTCACTTCATCAAGGGTCTGCACAGTGATGTTTACAAGGAGAGGTATGCACAAAGGCAGGCCTGTTTAGCTTCAGCACTCCTTCATGAGTTTCTGCCTTTGACCTGGCAGCTGATGTAGTTGGCATCAGCAGAGCAGCAGCAGGATCTTGTAACCCTTGAGTTCATACATCAGTTTCCGCCCCAGCTAATCCATTTCTTTCATTTACATTTGGATCAGTCTTATGATCTAGAAGATGATAGCATGCAAAAGATGTCATACCAATAATCTAGAAACATTAAATTTCAGAGGCTGTCCATCATTGATGATGACAGAGCAAGTTTTCATATTCCCTTGTCTATGTCTGCAACAAAAGAAGTGACCATCTTGTTATTAGCGTATTCCTAATTTTTGAGTTATCATATATGTTGCACTTTGATGCCTTTATGCATTTATTTGGCTGAATGACCTTGGGATGGGTTCCTGTTAAACTGTTTGAGTGGAGCATGATTACAAATTGGACTCCTGTTTGGAGTTTGGACCATTATCGCTTTCCCTTAAAATTAGATCAGATAAACCTCTAGAAAGTTATCCTATGGCACACAAGCAGGTATTGAATGCATTTATTTGATTCATTCAATTATGATGGAATATTTTACTTTACCTTATGTGCTATGAGATCCTGTGCTTCTCATGCACTGGATTGCTTTATTTGAACTTTGCATACTTGATGGTTGTTTTGGTGGAAACAGCTAAAAAAATGTGAATCTGTTGATGTTTTTTATGGAATGATTTGGTTTTTTGAAAAAAACATCTGTTGATGTTGCTTATGGATGATTTTGGTTGTTATTTGTCTTGTAGGTTCATAATTAATGTTTTGTCTTATATTGTGAATAACCTAAGTATCATTTTGATGTCAAGGTTTTGAGTGAGGATGATACGAAAAATGAGATGTACGTTCCTTTCTATATTATGAAATATATATCCTTGTAATCACAGCCTTAATTATCACTCTAAATGCCACTACTTCCCTCCATCCCAAAAAAAACTTGATGTTCTAGCTCTTAGACGATAGATTGGGCCCTTATCTGCTTAAGATTACGTTCTGCATGCCTCCATGCATTCTTTTTAACGAGGGGTTTATTCCTTAATTAGCATGGTTCATCTTTAATAAATAGGGGTAGTGGGCAATTTCCATTGAACACTAATCTGTCCTAAAAATCCTAAAATATCTAGGTTTTTTTTTTGGGGACGGAGGGAGGAGTATAATTTTGCAGAATCAGATCGTCATTATTGAAACCCTTAACTTCACATGGACATGATTGTTCCTCTATTTCCTTTTCATTAGCCACATATGCATGACATGGTTTTCTGTGTAGCCACTTATATTATGTCTTTGTGGCCTCTTTTGAGTGTTATTCAAGGTGAAGCATAATGTTTATTTGATAACTGCTCTTTTACACCTTGCAGAAGCTGATGTTCATGAACCGAATACAAACAAAAATGTTTCATGACACCTTAAACCAATGATTGTTGTGATTGTCGGGTTCTTTTTGGACAAGTACCTCTTTGGGACTGTTCATTGTGTAACACCTAGGAAGAAAAAATTTGGCCGATGAATTCAAAATGAAACATGGATTACTTGTGGGTGTCAATTTTTTTAAAAAAATTAATGGACTTATATGATACATTTTTCCTTTGTGAAATGTGAATATATGATACCTAAGTTTGGAGGGCGAATATGGAGATAGAAGTCTTACATGCATTGTTAACCACTTCGGAATCATTCATTATTTATTAATATGAGCCAATAATAATGGTTTGGTAGCTTTGCGTTGCTAAAAACCTTTTGTTTATTAAGAAAATTGTGCTAATATACATGGCTGAGGTTGTTCTGATCAAACATTTCCTATAAACTTGATATATACTAACTTGTAAATTTGTAAGCTTGTAGTTTAGGATATTAGCATAGTATAGGTTGTGTTTAGGGTTATCCTTTGGGATACCATTTCAATGAGTAGATTGGTTATTGTATGACAAGTCTTATATGTAGAATAGTTTAATTAATTTTCAACTGGCAACTAGTGTTGTTAGATGTCAACCTCTTAAAGTAAGGCAGGACATATAACAAGTTTAGTATCATGTGCAATTAGGAAAGTAATCCTTAATTTTTCGAGAAAGGAAAAGGGCACTAGATTTCACATTGCAATCTGAATTTCAAAGGATTTTGATTCCTTGTTCTTGATGGAATTCTGACTGGTTTGAGATGCCCACCTTTTTGTTTGACAAAACAAACTTGTATACTTGGATCTCTGTTGTTGGAGTCTGACTTGAGTACTGCAAATAATTTCCATGGGTTTCCTGGGCAGCACATGGTTGTTGAACCTAGTAGAATCAGGTGCTGTTCCATCACTGGTGGTTTTGACTTGAGATTTCCTCTGTTTTTCGAGAATGAAACAGTGAACTGTTGCAGCTTTTCGCTTTTGTGCCAGTTTGTCCTATGGGATGGAAAATACTTTCTGACGGAGGAATGTATGCAAGTTGTGCATGTATGCATTGTTCTTGCGTGTGGCTTAAGGTTCTCGACTCTGAGTCTTTGACGTAATCCATTCTCTTTCAACATATGTAGTCCCAGCCTGAGCTACTGCTTTTGCTCTTTGCAACATGTGACAGATCGCATTTTATTTGGAATCATGTCTTTACTATTTTGAGATGGAGTTCAATCTTGTGCATAGTCGGTTATTGGAACAGCAAAGAAGGTGAATTCAAGGTGAACTGTTTACTGGAGCTATATAAAGTATGAACTGCATCCTTCATCTTGTGTATCTCAGATAGTTTGCCTCTGTCAGATCTTGCACTTCCAGTTTCTATTACACTTGATTCTGGAATGAAAATTTTACATCTCTGCAGCAGCTAATCATTTTCTGAACTTCTAGAGTTTTACGCGGTAGTGTGAACTATTTTTTTTCTTTTCTTTTGTGGGAGTCTTATCATGGCCCATAAGCACTCGATTGTCGCACATATACGGCATATTTTTATTTCGCTAGCGCAGGAATTTCTTAGTGGAGAATTTCATTGAAGATAGATTAAAAAGCGCTGCCTGGTGGAATATCAGGATTGAAATGTGTGTGAAAGGCAACATTGGATGGTCTGGTCTGGAAAAGTTGTTTTTGCGCTCTTCCTGGGACGTGGAGAAGAGACGCACGTAATGGCTGCTGTTTCTGCTTTTTGGTTTCTCACCGTCAGCGTCACCTTCTTTTTTGACTTATGTTTTTCTCAGCCAGTTTTTGAACTTCCGCTCTCGTCGGCGCAGCGCCGCAGCCCGCAGCCCCATCCGCAACAGAAAGAAAAGTTGTACGTATACGTATCACGCTGCCAGGTTTGTTTGGCTACATATCAATCCATCACAATTCATAAGTTGGTAGGTGTTGAGTGGATAATTAGTTAATTTTCTATCCTAATACTTGTCAACCCATATAGATTAAGGTCGATTGATGTACAGCCCTGCAGTAGTGCAGTTTTGCTTTCATGTAAGTTTTTTTTTTCCTGACAGCATTTGCAATTCTTAAATTTTCATGGTCCAGCTCAACGTGTTACTGAAGGGACCTTGATGACGGACTAAAAGGGGGAGAGGAGTGAATTAGACAACTTAAAAATTAATGATCTCTAAAGCCTGGTTATCAAAACCTATGGAAGATACTATTTAGATGTGCACTATGGCTTTGCTAATTATTTTACTACGAAAAAGTTATGCAACCTAGATTCCAATCGTATCAACTAGTCTAACAAGCTAAACTAGAAAAGGTAAGCACACAACCTATAAAAATCTAGCAAAGTAATTAAGTGCGGAAATGTAAAAGAGGTAGAGAATGCGAACTCCTATTGACGGTCGATTTAGGTATAGAAAAGTTTATACTTCCCCTAGTCCTCGTTAGAGCCTCTTACAAAGACGGCCTCGCTAGGGCCAACCTCGGTGTCCGGTAACTCTAGAGATCCCACTAGTCTTCTCCACACGCAAGTAGGCTCTGTGTGGCCTTGTCTCGAACTGCTCTTTGCGGTCTTCACTATTGAGCTTCCAACTTAAACGCCGCGAGCCTCGTTTCCTCCGGTCTAGATTCCAATCCTATTAACTAGCCTAGGAAGTTAAACTAGGAAAAGTAATCACACAACCTAGAACAAAAACATAACACGTAGAGAGAATGCAAACGGGATCACACAACCTAGAACAAAAACATAACACGTAGAGAGAATGCAAACTCCCGTTGACGGTCGATTTAGGTATCGAGAAGTTCACGCTTTCCTAGTTCTCATTGGAGCCTCCTGCGAGGATGCCCTCGCAAGGGCCAAGCTCTCGGTCGGGTAATTCTGTAGAGCCCATGGGCCTTCCTCACACGCAAGCGGGTCTCCGTATGGCCTTCTCTCGAATTGCTACTCGCGGTCTTCACTATCGAGCTTCCGGCTCAAATGCCATGTGCCCTGTTCTCTCCGGTACAAGCTAGGCGGCTACACCACGATCGAGGTTGGTGTGATCTCGTAGGAATACAAATAAGTATTGATGTTTCGGCATTTTGACCGTATCTTTTTGTTGCGGCTCTGATTTTGATGATCTTAGACTCATCGGAAAGTTTGTGAAAATATCTATTACTTGAACATGATATTTTACAATTCTAACAAGCTATAAAGTTATGAGACAAGTTCAATTGAGTCCTCTCTTTGTCCCATCAATATCTTTCTTTCTTTTTTGATGTCTTGTATTTCTAGAACATTAGAAAATTTGTGAACACATATTAACACACACTTCAGTCCTGGTGATTATGTTGTCATCAAAATCACCAAAGCATACATAATCATGCAAATCGGTATATTGATTGCATAGAGGTCTTCGATCTTCCATCAGGTGAAGATAACTATCGATTTGATGGAGACTTGACACACCAATCTAGCTTCTAATCATAAAGACCTGAACCCTACAATTGTAGTACCACATCTCCTCTGGGTATCAATCATGCACCCTCTAGTTGACTTCACTAAGAAGACTAATCTCTACCTGCGAAACAAACACAAGCAAGAACAAGAAAGAATGCATTGAAATTGTTGATGAATGATTAAGCTCACAAGTTGGGGTCTCACAACCAATGGATGTTGAAACTGTTCAAAAATAGATTAATCTAAGCAAAACACAAACCCTAACTTGGGTGATGGCTACAAAATATATAGTCTCGGGGGCAGCCAAGGGCACCTAGACACATCCTTAAAGGACTACCTTGATACAAGGCACAACAGCTGAAAAGATGGTAGCATAGCACCCTGATAGATTCGGGACGTCCACTTGTTTTGACGATTTTCGTTGACTCCAAAGGTATTTTGAGGTCAGATCAGTACCATTGAAAAGCTTATGCCCTTGGCTTTCCGTGCATATGCAAAATGTCGAAAACAAAGTCTTAATGCGACCTAATAGTGATTGGGCTTCCAACTTAGCTTGGACGCCCATGTTGCCCTTCTATTGTGGTAGCCAAGGGGAAGGATGTCCTAAAGTGCAAGATGGACCCGAACCTGATACTAATTGGGCTTCCTTGTGGTGTTTTACACTTGGTTTGGGTGTGCTTTAACTTGATTTAGGGTCCAAAGGGTGATTACCAGGCTCAAGGCGACACCTCACCTGATAGAAACAATAGCAACATGTCATGATAATTTGGAGGTCCTGCCTCCATGATATTGACGTGAAACTTAATTCATTTGAAATTCCTTTAAATACTCATGTACCAGTCACACTCCGAATAAAAGAGTTATGGTCTTTCTAATAAAATAGTGTCGAGCTACCAACAAACCGAATGTTTGGTTTTGTTGAGCATCCACTCCAAGACCAGTCTTGCACATGATGTATCCACACTACATCTGTTGTAGTGGCCTCATCATCGTTGTTCCTAAGCACAATAAAAATAATGGCATTTTGTAATAACACGTTCTTATATCATGATGCAAACATAGAAATGAGTTCACTTTATTTTTAACTTTCAAGGTTGTATCTAAAGGTTGCATGTACTCATCATATATGACCGAGCTTGGTGTGGAGCTATTATGGCTTGATGCGGGGATAAGGAGACCCTTTCCTCAATCCAAGCCATGTTGCCGAGGGCAACACAGATCTCAAAACTTTGCTCCGGTGTAAGGAACAAAACTGAGCACCTAGTAATCGTTGATAAGCTTCGTCAGAAATCGTTGATAAGCTTCGTCAGACACTCAGACATGACGAAGCAACTCCGATTTCTCATCTAGCTAGAATCAGAATGTTAGCAACGTGGTGGAGTGGAGAAGAAGAGGAGGAGGAGGAGGAGGAGGAGGAGGAGGAAGAAGAAGAAGAAGAAGAAGAAGAAGAAGAAGAAGAAGAAGAAGAAGAAGAAGAAGAAGAAGAAGGAAGGGGAAGGACGCAAGCGGATGGAGAGGATAGGATTGATTAGAATCAATATGATTACAATGGTTCATGTCTTTCCCTCTCATTGTTTTCTCCCTTAAGTACCAGCTAATTATGCCAGATTGGGCTAGATATAGGCGGGTTGGGCTTCTGGGTCCTGCCGGCTCGAGCGGGCTGGCCTACTTGAGCTCCTGGAGATGTTTGTGAAACAATCCACGATTCCCTCGAAGGGAAATCCACAGATACAAACCATAATGTGATAGTCCCAGGAGATCACGCCATCACATTATCGAATATCAGTCGATATCACAAGTCATACATCAAATACCTGTCTTGAAGAGTACAATAGAAGGGTTTACTCATTATTACATCGCTATTTGGCAGAATCACTCAGAGCACACAGCATCCAGAATAGCATCAGAAGGCGCATCAGCGGGCATAGACTCCATCTCCTTAGGCAATTTTTAGCGTAGGACAAGACCTCCTAATCGTCCCATCCGTCGCCCTAGTAGTCATACTCGGGCTCGTCACCTGCTGAACAATTATCAGTACGATTTGTACTGGCCACTGGTTCCCACCCTATGCTTTGCCTTTACTTTGTGGTAAGTGGTATGCAAGGGTAAGAGAAAAGACCTATATATGGCTGTAGTTTTCCTAAGCAGGTTCGTCAATATTTTATAAGCAATTCTCAAGTTTTAACCCATTTCCATCCATCCATCCCATCCCATCCACACACATCCACACACCTCACCACACTCTTGCTCTCTAGGCGGCAAGGACAACTCTCTCTCGTGCCTTACCTCAACGGCTAACAGCCGGAACTGATCCAAACCAGGGGAGAAAAGAAGGACACCTCTCACTAGTCAAGTGAAGCGTAGAACATATGAATGTCCATGCCGTGGACACGGCTATACGTATAGATCGATCAACTCTGCAGAGCGTGTACACCTGAAACCACAAGATCACCATCATCGGCGGTGCCCTGCCTAGGCTGATACCGGGCCGCCTTCCATCCGGTACGATACCACTCTGCCACTCGGCCCTGAGTCACCTCGGAGTCCACCGGCATGCTGAGACTGTGAAACATAGTACCGGGCCTCCAATGGGTCACCACGCGGTCTCGGGAGGGTTAGAGGATACACCCTTACCTCCCTATACTGTCACCTACAACCTAAGTAGTAGTGGTATCGCCCTAGCTAGTCAGCATCCATCCCCCGCCCAACCAGGAACGAGTGGTGTGTACGAAGGGGTCCTATGAGCCAGTTCTCTCAGCATATCAGTCCTTAGGAGGACCAGACAAGACATCTTCTCACATGGGGAAACCCAACTCCTCGTCCCTCGACGGCACCTCCATTCAGGGGACTCGCCCCACGAAGAGTCTCCTCCCCAGAATCTACTCAGGTCACATGTACCCGCCACAGGTACCTCAAAAAGGGAGCGCTCAGGTCACACCCCCGCGGCAAGACTCGTCCACAAGACTCATCATAGAATCATGTCTGGTCGACTCGACCCTCACCACACACCCAAGACACACGCCAGAATCTCTCCCAAGTTATCACCATAGTAGTGGCACCGAGTGCCTTAGCCACTCACAAACATTCCTCCATCATGCATCACATCACAGATATAATTCAAGTAGAAGTAAGTAGCAAGTATATAAGAGAGCATCTATCCTATCAGCGGGTGCGCAGGAGTAAGGTTGCGTGAAGGTATAGGCTTCAAGCAATACTACCATGCAACCTAACATAGATCATTTGCATAAAGTAAAGCACTAGCATCTATATATTTGCATGTCTAATAGGATTCTACAAGGTTGGGTGGGACGTGGCACCTATAGCCTGGTCGTATCCAAGCTCCTCCATGTAGTCGTAGTCCTCCTCCTCAAGAAGCTGCTGCTCCTCCGGGGCTGCCAAACAAGACATATAGCCGCAATAAGCGACTCCTATAGACAGTCACAAAGAAGCAACAAGAAACCAAAAGATCCAAATGCACTCAAACACAAGCCTATGACGTAGAGCTTATTTTTAGAAAAATTTGGACACTGGTTTCATATTTTTCTGAGGTCGGATGAGTTTCCTATGAATTTTCGAAGTTTGATTCATTTTCTGAAAAAGAAAAAGGAGGGAAAACACACAGGACTGACACATGGCAGCATGCGATTGGTTGCCTCGGTTTCGGTCACTGACAGGTGGGACCAGTCCACGGGCAACGGTCAACATTGACCGGGCCTTGACTGGGCTTGGCAGGCCGGGTTATGGGCCGGGCCTGCCCGAACACGTGTCGGTCACTCAGGCTAGCCACGTAGCAGGCTCCGGCTGCTACTGGCCTGGGTCCATTGACTCGGTCTACGGTAGACAGGGCTCTGGTGCACCGTGGGCGACTGACTCGACCCACGATGGACCGGGTGCACGCTGCACCATGCGCACGGCGCACGGTGCACCGGGTGCACGCAAGGGCGAAAAGGGGCGCGGTGTGACACCCCAGGTATCAGCTTCAAGTTAAGCAGTAAGTTAAGTCTAACCCAGACAAGTCAGACGATGATTATGAGCTTTAGTTTAACACTCTGCAAAGTGGTGACAAAGGTGGAGTCAAACTCTTTCAAATGAACCTAACTTGAACTTTTCGAAAGGCAGAAGCAAACCTCTTTTGGTTGACATGTTAACCTTTTTAAAGTATGCATGATTAGTGTTAATCATGTCTCTTTCTTTTGAGTTAATAAAACCCTGATCATATTCATCATCAGCCATAATCATCAAGTCTAGTGTCATATATGCATTTCATGTTTCAATTATAGTACAAATAATTGAAATTATGCTAGAATAAGCTTTGTTGTACTAAGTGTGTTCTTTTATATAGAATCAAAGTTTGTTTGTGTTTTCAAATCAAACATGTTCAAACTTGAGCTCCAAACTTGAATTCAACACTGTTTTTCTGCACAACATTTTTGGCTGTCCCTGAAGGGCAATGTTGGAGTTCAATGTTTGGTGATTTATCAAACCAATTTTCATAAATAAAAGTTGTGCAACCTTGGTACCTTTTCCAAGTGTGAAGTTTGAACTTTGAACTTTGATAATGTGCCCTTGTTTGTGATATTTGAACAGTAATTAGTCTTTAATTAATTGTTCAAAGTTGCTTGATCAAAACTGTTTTCAAAGCCTGAACTGAACATCAGTTTCAGTTAGTTCTTACCCACCTTTGAGCTGTTGGATCTTCTTAACCTTTGAGTTTTCACCTTGATCCTTAAAGCAAAGTTGGAGATCAGAGATCAGAGAACAACTTTTGTTTTTGGTGGTCATCAAGTTGCTACACGGAATCAGGAGGAGGGTGATGTTCAGAGCTGTTTCAGTCTGTGAACAGTGACGCCGGCAGTAGCACGTCTGTCTGCTTCACCGCCGTCCAGTGCCTTCGCGCCGTTTCTCCACGCGTGGCACGCAGCTGCCTGCGTGGCCGCCTCGAGTAGGAGCTAGCGAAGCCCAGAAGCGTCGCCCGCGCCATTTTAAACCGCGACGCCGACGCTCTCTCTCTCTTCCTCTCTGGTCCTCTGCTCGTGCAACCACGGCCGGCTGAGCGTGCAGCTCCCGTGGCCACCACTCGTTCCTCCCCTCTGGCCATCCTCGCCCCAGCCAAAGGCCCTGCCAGCTACTCCCTCACCTCATGC
>JAHUYU010001667.1:0-17676 GCA_030439765.1 Tripidium arundinaceum
ATGGGGGAGCTGGCAGACCAGACCTTAGGCATTCTCCCGATCCATCTAGATGTTAATCTAACCATGTTTATCTTAATTGATTGACTTGCTAGAATTCTTGACAATAATTGTAATAGATTGTTCTAGTTAGGATTATTCTTTTATTCTTTATTCATTTATTCAATTATCTTTCTTTAACCCCCGATAGAGATGCTCATATAAGCCTGTGAAACTTCGTTATCTTTAATTTATCAATATTGAAACTTCACTATCCCCAATTTCCTAAGAACAATACTATAAATATAAGTAGAGAACAAGAACAAGATAGAATTAGAACTGAATTTATTCATACCAAGAACAGCCAAGATATTCTTCTCCTCTTTACAACTTGAAGCTCTGCTCTAGATCTAAACTACAACTAAAAGCATAAACTAAAACTAGAGAGCTCTGGAGTTGTATTGCCTGGTAGTATGAAACTTCTATCTGAAACTTGTATTGAAACTTGAAACTTTAGAGGACAACATGGCTACATTATATAGTGCCTAGAGGTCGGTTCGTGGACGAATATTCTTGGTAACTTATGAAACCGCCTTTAGCACCGCCATAGGAACCGACTTGCGAAAGATGGGCCCGAGAGGCGCCACCAGGGGGTCGGCCGCACCAGGGGGTCGGCCGCCCCCTAGGAACCGCCTTTCGCCACCGACTTTGTCTGGTGGGCTTTCTGATGGGTCTGGATCACTTCTATGTTGGTTATTGGGCCTGATTTGCGTCGTGGATTTGTCCTTCTTTACATGCTTCAACTTGGGCTGCGCAAATATGCCTTGTTGATTGCGCATTTTCCCGAGTTTTACACTAATTCCACACTTACGTCCTGCAAAACAGAAATCTTCCAATACATGTGGAACTAGGTGAATATCAAAGACATATGCATGTAAAACATGTATTTTTCTCCATTTTTCATATAAGTTGATGGTATAAAATATGTCGTTAGTAACCGTCAACAGCGGGCGGCGACTATGCGTGACCGTACGCGACGGCGGCATAGCCGTTCCGGTGAGCTGGTGAAGCTAAGGACCTAATCGGCTAGTATACGAGCACCAGTGGCTTACGTCGGACTTGGCCGGTGAGGCGGTTGAAGTGGAGGAGGATGGAGGCGTGCTGGCCACGGGCGACCCGGCCGGTGCAACGGCGCACCGAGAGGAGCATGACCACAACGGCCGCGCCGAGTAGCAGCAGAAGCTTGGCCAAGGAGCGTAGGGCAGAGAGGGGTTCGAGGCGGAGCTAAGGGTGTAGCTGGCTGAGCATCGACGGTACTGGGAGAGGGTCTCCTACTCACGCTGGCCGAGGGCAGCCATATCGGCATAGTGGTGAGGAAAGCTCCAAATTGGAGCTTGGCAAAGCACCAATCAAAACCGGATGGGATCGGGGGCAGAAGACTTTAAGGCGGAGCCAGTGGCGCCATGAATCGGGCGGAGGTGACCTATCCCGGTGGAATTTAGCGGCGGCGTTGGACATGGGAAAGGAGGGGTCGGCCTGGCACAACGCGACGTTCTTAAAGACGATGGTTGGGGAACGCGGCTGACATGGTGGATTGGCGCACGTGTGGTTGCCGACGCAGCTAGCATGGCCATGTGCCGATGCAATGGTTGCGCATGTGCACGCGCGGTAGCGCCGTTGGCTGGCCCGGTAGCAGCGGGGAGCTCGGCAGGGTGCAACGCGACGGCAGCGCGAGGAGCAGTGGGGTAGAAGTGACCACCGACTGGCAATGGCTGACCGGGCAAGACCAGCGGCTAGCAGCCCGCGGCCGCGGCCAGCGGCGGTCGGGCCATAGCCAAGCCTGGCCAAGCGGGGGCGGCCTTGGTCAGCCCGTTCACGGCAGCGCGGCGCGCTGGTCACGACCGGGCATGACGACGTCGCGTCCCCGAACATGGTGACTGCACCCATCCGACTAGACAACTGAGACGTGTATCGTGCACAACTTTTAAAGCGCCTCTAAAAACTAAACTAGCTCGGTTGAGTTGGAAATGAACGCATGATGCTCTACATGAAATATAAGACTACGCAAAGGATCAAGGAACACCCCTGAAGACAGATCAGAGAGGGAGATAGAACACCTCCAACTAGGTACTGCCATAGACGTTCCAGAGCACGAACCGGACCGAGAACAGCGCATTCCAGCGAACTTAGGGCAATTTTTGAGACAACAAAACAGCTCCAAACCAGCTCGTGGACTACCCCATGCCAAAGTACCCACAAAGGTGCAACCAACAGTGCACAAACATCGATTTAGTTTTTAACAAGATTTTACAGAATTAACTGCTAAACATGGCAATGTCACACGAAGATTCGGATGTTGCCGATTCCACGATAAAGGCAAATTTTAAATTTTAAATTTGATTTTTGAGCGATCAAAAATACTATTGAACAACATTTATTCGCCAAAACAAAAGTTGCATTTTCATCTACACACTTTATACTTCAATTTTTATTTAAACCTTAAATACACGTTCTATATTATTTTTGCTTTATAAAAATCGCTTTTCAAGTCAAACTACTATTTATCACACCAACTGTGAACGAGGTTTTCCATTTTCGTTTCTTTTCGTACTAATTTTTAAACTAACAGACATCACATCAACACTTTGAAACAAACATACTAACACACTCACGATGTTCTTATCTTGCTGAAGGCATAATTTTCTACCCACATTATATATCATTTTAGCTCTCAAAAATTCATTTCCAAGCCAACTTTATATATATTTTCAACCATGGCTAAAGCACTAAGGTTTATTACTTGACATTTTAAAATGCAACAAAAACTCATTCTTCACTTCACCACATGGATTAATATTTAAACATGATGTTCATGACGCGATTTAGCGATTTAATAAGGCGATAACACCGAGGGTGTTACAAGCCACAAGTCACGCCACCACGGGAGGGGGCGTGGGGGGCAAGCCCGGCGTCGTGGATGCCGAGGTGCGCCCAAGCCACCATGGCGAGGACGCGGCTAGCCCAGCGCTGGCCAGTGACAACGTTAGGCCAACCACCCTGGGAGACGCGACGATCGTGGCTGGGATGGACGATGTCAACAGCACTCCTTCACCTCAGACGACCTCGGCCAACAGATGCCTCAAGCGCTTCGCCGAGCAAATCACAAAGAGGAGACAGCCGCCACTCCTGGAGCTACCTGCAGATGATACGGCCTTCAGCAGACGTGCACTGCCCTCACTTCCCAAGTGAAGCAGGCGGATAGCGGCTCAGAGCATAGCCCATATCCCGGCAGCCAAGTGAGGTGAGTACCTTATCATGAAGCGCCTAGGACTATCCAGCGGGAGGCCATCTCCGTTGACGTCGGCCAAGAAGGCGTACGAAGAAATATTCAGCGGTGACCCCGCTCATATGCAGACGCTGCGTGAGTTGTTCCCAGTGGATGGCGAGATAGGCGCGCGCAAGCAGCGCCGCCGCTCGGCAGCATGGGCATAGGCCTCTTTGCCAATGTCACAAATTTAGATTGATCTCTGTCCAATGTAATAGCTTAGCTTACGATACACTAGGGAGGATTTGAGCGTCCATGTAAAACTTTATTGACCCCATAGGGCGCCGTTAAGGCGTGTTGTATCGAACAATTTATCTACCTTAATACAAAGACGTGCAAACCTTTTGCGTGATCGAGAAAAAAAATAAGCAGCTTTCAGGTTAAAGCTGTAGAACAATTTAGGTTGGAATTTCCCCCTTCCAAAATTCTTCTCCCTAGAATCAGGGCCGTCCCTGTGCATGTGCGGCCTATGGGACCGCACAGGGCCCCCAATTTGCAGGCCCCAATCTCAGCGACTCAGCCCAATAGCACATATATGTCTGGCCTCTATTCCTTTGCCCAAGTTATGCCTATTGCAACGTAGGCTAGCCCAAAAGCTGTTTTTTTAATTTTTGAGAAAGCCCAAAAGTAGTTGTTTCCATCTGCATGCGTGCAATGCAGTTGTGTTTCCTCGCTCCCAAACAACCGTGTCCGTTTGGTGCATCTATTCCGTCTTGAGGGTGCAACCATGCAAGAGCGTGACTAAACGGCTGCCATGTGCCCGTACCGATTCGAACGTCTAGCCCGTGAGCGGCAAGCGTGCTGCGGCCGGTCATCAGCATGTGCATGTGCATGAAGCGGTGTAGAGCTAGAGCTGGACGTGATCCGGTTCAAGTTAACAAGTGAACCTGATCAAAGGACTATTACTGAAGGCTAATTGCAAATTTGCAACTTTGTGCCTTTGTGCGATAGGCAACGTGATTTTTTCTCTTTACTAAAATTCTACTAATTAAATCAATGTACAGTGCATATATGATGATAATACCTAATTTTTATGAGGCCCATTTTATAATTCGGCACATGGTCCTCATTTATGCCGGGACGGCCCTGCCTAGAATATTTACCAGGAGGGTTTCATGGCCTCAAGCAGTTCAAAACGTTCTACAGGCCAGATCACATCCGCGAGGCTCACTTCTCAAAGATGCCCCTTCTATGCTGTTGGAAGATTTGGAAGCACCGGCACGATATTGCCGTAGCTACACTCAAGATTAGCACGGTTTCTGCAAGTAGCAAACTAATGCCCTGTTCGGCTGCTGGTTTCAGCGGCTTATCAGCCATATTGCAGTTTATTTATCTCTCACAGAACACTATTGAAACAGCCGCAAACAGCCACAAAAACCACCAGCCGAACAGGCCATAAAACTTTTAGGGGTCTGCCTCTCTTAAGTTGTATTGGTGCCCAATACCCTCCATCACCGGCTTGTCCGAGATCTATTGTATAAATCATTCAGGTGAGACTCTCACCTCTCCGGTGTTTCACCCAAAAAAAAAGAAGAAGGATCGCTACGATACAATAAAAAAACCGTGGACCATCCATTTAGATATCAACTACTACCTCCTATAGAAGTTAATTGGACAAATATATATTTATGTATTTTGTTTTGAAATAAAAAATAATCAAGAAAATATCTTGTAATTAGATCTAACCGTGATTTAAGATCCTAACGTGATTTACTGATACTTGTTGGAACATGCTTATCGCTTTTTTTGCACATAACTCTTCATATTATGTTTTGCTATTGGAACATGACTCTTACTTGCAATGTTTTTGTTTGAATGTGCATAAGTATTTTTCTTTTTTCTAAGATAAAACTAGATTACAAGTGTACGACTTTATACCTAAAATCTTTTTCTGGAAGAATGTTTTTTAGAACTGCTGGCCATGCGGCTCACGTCACACCTTCCACAGCTCATCTCGGCCAACCAAAATGCGTTCATCCTAGGGCGTACGATACACGACAACTTCAAGTACGTGCAGCGGGCGGCCGTTTACCTTAGAAGCAAGAAAATCCCCAAGGTGCTACTCCAGCTCGACATCTCCAAGGCGTTCGACACCCTATTGTGGCCCTTCCTGCTGGACACTTTCAGGGCGATCGGCTTTAGCGAACAATGGCGTAGATGGGTGGCGCTGCTCCTTTCCTTCACCTCGTCCCGAATCTTACTCAACGGACAGCCGGGGCAGCCGATCAAGCACAAGCGCAGGGTTCAGCAGGGGGACTCATTGTCTCCGATGCTCTTCATCTTGGCTATGGAGGGTATTGGGCACCAATACAACTTAAGAGAGGCAGACCCCTAAAAGTTTTATGGCCTGTTCGGCTGGTGGTTTTTGTGGCTGTTTGCGGCTGTTTCAATAGTGTTCTGTGAGAGATAAATAAACTGCAATATGGCTGATAAGCCGCTGAAACCAGCAGCCGAACAGGGCATTAGTTTGCTACTTGCAGAAACCGTGCTAATCTTGAGTGTAGCTACGGCAATATCGTGCCGGTGCTTCCAAATCTTCCAACAGCATAGAAGGGGCATCTTTGAGAAGTGAGCCTCGCGGATGTGATCTGGCCTGTAGAACGTTTTGAACTGCTTGAGGCCATGAAACCCTCCTGGTAAATATTCTAGGCAGGGCCGTCCCGGCATAAATGAGGACCATGTGCCGAATTATAAAATGGGCCTCATAAAAATTAGGTATTATCATCATATATGCACTGTACATTGATTTAATTAGTAGAATTTTAGTAAAGAGAAAAAAATCACGTTGCCTATCGCACAAAGGCACAAAGTTGCAAATTTTGCAATTAGCCTTCAGTAATAGTCCTTTGATCAGGTTCACTTGTTAACTTGAACCGGATCACGTCCAGCTCTAGCTCTACACCGCTTCATGCACATGCACATGCTGATGACCGGCCGCAGCACGCTTGCCGCTCACGGGCTAGACGTTCGAATCGGTACGGGCACATGGCAGCCGTTTAGTCACGCTCTTGCATGGTTGCACCCTCAAGACGGAATAGATGCACCAAACGGACACGGTTGTTTGGGAGCGAGGAAACACAACTGCATTGCACGCATGCAGATGGAAACAACTACTTTTGGGCTTTCTCAAAAATTAAAAAAACAGCTTTTGGGCTAGCCTACGTTGCAATAGGCATAACTTGGGCAAAGGAATAGAGGCCAGACATATATGTGCTATTGGGCTGAGTCGCTGAGATTGGGGCCTGCAAATTGGGGGCCCTGTGCGGTCCCATAGGCCGCACATGCACAGGGACGGCCCTGATTCTAGGGAGAAGAATTTTGGAAGGGGGAAATTCCAACCTAAATTGTTCTACAGCTTTAACCTGAAAGCTGCTTATTTTTTTTCTCGATCACGCAAAAGGTTTGCACGTCTTTGTATTAAGGTAGATAAATTGTTCGATACAACACGCCTTAACGGCGCCCTATGGGGTCAATAAAGTTTTACATGGACGCTCAAATCCTCCCTAGTGTATCGTAAGCTAAGCTATTACATTGGACAGAGATCAATCTAAATTTGTGACATTGGCAAAGAGGCCTATGCCCATGCTGCCGAGCGGCGGCGCTGCTTGCGCGCGCCTATCTCGCCATCCACTGGGAACAACTCACGCAGCGTCTGCATATGAGCGGGGTCACCGCTGAATATTTCTTCGTACGCCTTCTTGGCCGACGTCAACGGAGATGGCCTCCCGCTGGATAGTCCTAGGCGCTTCATGATAAGGTACTCACCTCACTTGGCTGCCGGGATATGGGCTATGCTCTGAGCCGCTATCCGCCTGCTTCACTTGGGAAGTGAGGGCAGTGCACGTCTGCTGAAGGCCGTATCATCTGCAGGTAGCTCCAGGAGTGGCGGCTGTCTCCTCTTTGTGATTTGCTCGGCGAAGCGCTTGAGGCATCTGTTGGCCGAGGTCGTCTGAGGTGAAGGAGTGCTGTTGACATCGTCCATCCCAGCCACGATCGTCGCGTCTCCCAGGGTGGTTGGCCTAACGTTGTCACTGGCCAGCGCTGGGCTAGCCGCGTCCTCGCCATGGTGGCTTGGGCGCACCTCGGCATCCACGACGCCGGGCTTGCCCCCCACGCCCCCTCCCGTGGTGGCGTGACTTGTGGCTTGTAACACCCTCGGTGTTATCGCCTTATTAAATCGCTAAATCGCGTCATGAACATCATGTTTAAATATTAATCCATGTGGTGAAGTGAAGAATGAGTTTTTGTTGCATTTTAAAATGTCAAGTAATAAACCTTAGTGCTTTAGCCATGGTTGAAAATATATATAAAGTTGGCTTGGAAATGAATTTTTGAGAGCTAAAATGATATATAATGTGGGTAGAAAATTATGCCTTCAGCAAGATAAGAACATCGTGAGTGTGTTAGTATGTTTGTTTCAAAGTGTTGATGTGATGTCTGTTAGTTTAAAAATTAGTACGAAAAGAAACGAAAATGGAAAACCTCGTTCACAGTTGGTGTGATAAATAGTAGTTTGACTTGAAAAGCGATTTTTATAAAGCAAAAATATAGAACGTGTATTTAAGGTTTAAATAAAAATTGAAGTATAAAGTGTGTAGATGAAAATGCAACTTTTGTTTTGGCGAATAAATGTTGTTCAATAGTATTTTTGATCGCTCAAAAATCAAATTTAAAATTTAAAATTTGCCTTTATCGTGGAATCGGCAACATCCGAATCTTCGTGTGACATTGCCATGTTTAGCAGTTAATTCTGTAAAATCTTGTTAAAAACTAAATCGATGTTTGTGCACTGTTGGTTGCACCTTTGTGGGTACTTTGGCATGGGGTAGTCCACGAGCTGGTTTGGAGCTGTTTTGTTGTCTCAAAAATTGCCCTAAGTTCGCTGGAATGCGCTGTTCTCGGTCCGGTTCGTGCTCTGGAACGTCTATGGCAGTACCTAGTTGGAGGTGTTCTATCTCCCTCTCTGATCTGTCTTCAGGGGTGTTCCTTGATCCTTTGCGTAGTCTTATATTTCATGTAGAGCATCATGCGTTCATTTCCAACTCAACCGAGCTAGTTTAGTTTTTAGAGGCGCTTTAAAAGTTGTGCACGATACACGTCTCAGTTGTCTAGTCGGATGGGTGCAGTCACCATGTTCGGGGACGCGACGTCGTCATGCCCGGTCGTGACCAGCGCGCCGCGCTGCCGTGAACGGGCTGACCAAGGCCGCCCCCGCTTGGCCAGGCTTGGCTATGGCCCGACCGCCGCTGGCCGCGGCCGCGGGCTGCTAGCCGCTGGTCTTGCCCGGTCAGCCATTGCCAGTCGGTGGTCACTTCTACCCCACTGCTCCTCGCGCTGCCGTCGCGTTGCACCCTGCCGAGCTCCCCGCTGCTACCGGGCCAGCCAACGGCGCTACCGCGCGTGCACATGCGCAACCATTGCATCGGCACATGGCCATGCTAGCTGCGTCGGCAACCACACGTGCGCCAATCCACCATGTCAGCCGCGTTCCCCAACCATCGTCTTTAAGAACGTCGCGTTGTGCCAGGCCGACCCCTCCTTTCCCATGTCCAACGCCGCCGCTAAATTCCACCGGGATAGGTCACCTCCGCCCGATTCATGGCGCCACTGGCTCCGCCTTAAAGTCTTCTGCCCCCGATCCCATCCGGTTTTGATTGGTGCTTTGCCAAGCTCCAATTTGGAGCTTTCCTCACCACTATGCCGATATGGCTGCCCTCGGCCAGCGTGAGTAGGAGACCCTCTCCCAGTACCGTCGATGCTCAGCCAGCTACACCCTTAGCTCCGCCTCGAACCCCTCTCTGCCCTACGCTCCTTGGCCAAGCTTCTGCTGCTACTCGGCGCGGCCGTTGTGGTCATGCTCCTCTCGGTGCGCCGTTGCACCGGCCGGGTCGCCCGTGGCCAGCACGCCTCCATCCTCCTCCACTTCAACCGCCTCACCGGCCAAGTCCGACGTAAGCCACTGGTGCTCGTATACTAGCCGATTAGGTCCTTAGCTTCACCAGCTCACCGGAACGGCTATGCCGCCGTCGCGTACGGTCACGCATAGTCGCCGCCCGCTGTTGACGGTTACTAACGACATATTTTATACCATCAACTTATATGAAAAATGGAGAAAATTACATGTTTTACATGCATATGTCTTTGATATTCACCTAGTTCCACATGTATTGGAAGATTTCTGTTTTGCAGGACGTAAGTGTGGAATTAGTGTAAAACTCGGGAAAATGCGCAATCAACAAGGCATATTTGCGCAGCCCAAGTTGAAGCATGTAAAGAAGGACAAATCCACGACGCAAATCAGGCCCAATAACCAACATAGAAGTGATCCAGACCCATCAGAAAGCCCACCAGACAAAGTCGGTGGCGAAAGGCGGTTCCTAGGGGGCGGCCGACCCCCTGGTGCGGCCGACCCCCTGGTGGCGCCTCTCGGGCCCATCTTTCGCAAGTCGGTTCCTATGGCGGTGCTAAAGGCGGTTTCATAAGTTACCAAGAATATTCGTCCACGAACCGACCTCTAGGCACTATATAATGTAGCCATGTTGTCCTCTAAAGTTTCAAGTTTCAATACAAGTTTCAGATAGAAGTTTCATACTACCAGGCAATACAACTCCAGAGCTCTCTAGTTTTAGTTTATGCTTTTAGTTGTAGTTTAGATCTAGAGCAGAGCTTCAAGTTGTAAAGAGGAGAAGAATATCTTGGCTGTTCTTGGTATGAATAAATTCAGTTCTAATTCTATCTTGTTCTTGTTCTCTACTTATATTTATAGTATTGTTCTTGAATTAGAGCTAAGTTCTTCATTCATGTTCTTCATATTAGAACTAGTTCTTAGTTCAAGTATGTTGATCATGATGATTAGAGCTTTGATCTTAATTAAACATATAGTTAGTGTAGTCATGTTTAGGCTAATGTCTGGATGGTGGTTTATCAAGTCTTCAGGCTCGCATATGTTCTCAACCTGGGGGGACATATGGGGTTTTCGTGTATGCAAGTATGGTACTTGGATACAAGGGAACAGGTAATTGCAGTTCGTACTCCACGGTAGTGGGGTAGGCGGCAGTGGTGATAGCCCTGTCCGTCCCTCGTATTCCCCCACGTTCGGGTATGGTGTAGGAGTCTAAAGCGATGCGGGGGAGCTGGCAGACCAGACCTTAGGCATTCTCCCGATCCATCTAGATGTTAATCTAACCATGTTTATATTAATTGATTGACTTGCTAGAATTCTTGACAATAATTGTAATAGATTGTTCTAGTTAGGATTATTCTTTTATTCTTTATTCATTTATTCAATTATCTTTCTTTAACCCCCGATAGAGATGCTCATATAAGCCTGTGAAACTTCGTTATCTTTAATTTATCAATATTGAAACTTCACTATCCCCAATTTATCACTGTTTCATTTACCCCTGATGAACAATTGATTATTATGCTATATTATTAACATTGAGCTATCCAATATCCATGATTAGCTATTGCCTTCCCATGGGAAAATATAAATAACGATACCTGGAATACTCTAGGTGAAATGCTATAATGATAGATCTGTGCGCTTGCGGATTGAGCCTGAACTATCAGTGTATTTGTTAACATTAGTATCTATGAATGGTTGAAATGCTACATTCATAGTGATGATGCTAATAAATACCAATAAGTATTTCTTGCACCGTTACCTAGGATGGGTCGTTTATCTATCTTGGTAATGACGTTAAGAAATGCCAACACCCGCTCCAACGAGCCCGTTGCTCCCTCACCGTCATTTAGAGCAGGCTCTTAGGTCGTAGATGGGGGCCGGCCCGCTAGTTGGGTCTGCGCTAGCCTCTGGTGGCCGGCGTGGCTGCTCGGTATCACCGTGCGTCGCGCCGCCGCGCGCATGGTACCTAGTAGTGTGCGTGCGGGAATTCGATGGGAGCCGGGGGGGTTAAGTGAAAATGTCAGTGAGAGAGGGAAACAGTGAGAGGACCTGGGTGTAGTTTTGGAAGAGTGCAGGGACCCTTTTGCTAAACTGCCAGCGCGCGTGCTCCCCCGCCGTGGGCCGTTCTTGCTTGTGGGCCGCGCTGGGCCGATTTCCTTTTTCCTTTTAGGGTGAATTAATTAGCATTTTCTAATTTAGTTCTGGGCTGATTTTGTAAATTCAAAATAGAAAGATGTAGAAGTCCAAAAATTGTGAAACTAATTTTGTTAGCCTCCTAAAATCATGATCTATCTGATGGTGTATTTTGTTCATATAGGTTTTATAATGTTTTTAGGATTGCTTATTTAATGGCGAGAGCTTTATATTATTGCATTCATTATTGTAGGAATTTTTGTGCTTAAATGGTAGTAGTTTCATAATATTATGATGTGCTCTCTGTAATTTTCATAGCCTTAGATTAAGCAAGATATTAGGGTAACTAAATGTCCCTTGTTTCGAAAACATATTAAACATTTAATAGAAATAGGGGAATAATATTGATTTATGAAATTAAGCATTTGCTAAAATGAGCTTAATATCTGGTCTGATGAAGAGGATAGTTAGCTTAGTGTATTAGACATTAGAGCTAGCTTGTTAACTGGTTTGTATTCTCATTTTAAGAATTGTTGTTACCGAAATAATAATAATAATTGCATCATCATCATTGCATGCATATAGAGAACGAGCCACTGGAGATCGTGACCTTCGGCGAGCAGGAGTACGGTGAAGTCGTTGAAGAGTACGAGGAGGAGATCCTCGTGCAGGAGGATGTTTCGGAGCCGCCCATCACTGACTTTGCTGACACCGTGCCCGCTAAAGGCAAGCCCCAGTGCATAACCCCTATTTTTCATATTCACGATATATATGTGTGTTGTGCATTTACGTTTCAGGAGTTTTATGGAAACCACATGTATATATATATATCCTATGAGTTTCACTAGTGCAGGTTCGAGTAGCTGCCTTGATTAGGCTATCGGTAGCGTAACTAACCTGCCGTTGCTCACAATAGGGGAATAATAGTACTCTCATGGTAAAATGATGCAAATAATATGGTGACCAAGCAGGGATGTGGTTTGGATATTGGTGGGTGTGACGAGTTGAGTCACGCGGCCACGGGGCTTAACTGGGTGGCACTGTTTCCCTGTCCGTGTCGATTGAGGACCGTCCGTTGCTGTGGATGGTAGTCAGGTCATAGACTTATTATCCTGGGCACATACTTGTTTATGGGAGCGGGAAGACTCGTTACTCTCTTGTCGTGGGTTCCGGCTCTTTCCGGACCGACTGATTGGAGGCGGTGATAGGTGGAGGTCCAAGCACCATACTGAGTCCGGGACTCAGGTGTTGGGGGCTTGGAGTCCAAGTTTGGATGGGGACTTGGACCCCTCGATAGGAGTGGAATGGGTTGGTCTTGTTTGCACCTGGGGTGCAGATGAGGCGTGTGTTTCGGGGTACCCAGCTAGGCTACATTGGTTCGCGAATCGCCATGAAGCGGTACGACTTGGCTATGGTCTAGCACCGTTGTAAGAACTGGAATATAAAGATTGGTAGAATGGTTCTAATTGCTCAACCCATGCTTGAAAGTAGTACAGGTGCTTATCTAGAATGGCTAGGTAATGAACTAACTTGATGGCTAATAAACATGAAAGTAAGGATTTACTCTTAGTAATGCTTTCGCACAATAAATAAAACCAGCAAGCCACAAAGCCTATCATATCCTTGAGAGTCGGGAAATTATTCCCACTAGTCGGGTAAGTCTTGCGAGTACATTATGTACTCAGGGTTTATTTTCCCTTGTTGCAGGTGCAGCTTGAAGAAATGGCTTTTGAGTGGAGAGTTCTTCTGGTGGGCACAGATGAATTCTCACGTCGTTTCCGCTAGAAATTTATTTACTTTCTACAAGTTTTATTTTGCGTACTCTGAAACTCTGGTATTGTAATAAATAAATTTCAAGACTCTATGTTGTATGAAATGGACTAAGTATTGGAAGCTCGTACTCATTATTGGATTCTGGAGGTAAACGTGGATCGTTTCGAGTTCTCCCTTGGGGTGGGCTCGACAGAACTGTTTGGTTTAGCTTCCTTTCGGGAGTGCTTAGCGTCTAGAGGTAGACAAGCACCTCCGAAAGCATGTTAAATCAGGTGATTCTGCCACATGGCTATCCTTGCACCGGCAACAACGGAGGCGAGTCCATCGTCCGGTGGGAAGCCTCCGTCGATGCTCCAACATCCTGAGAGGCAGCCGCCGGAGTAGGCGGCCTCCCAGTCGTTGGTGCTCCTGCTGGGTCGATGGGAGGCTGTAGGATCGCTGGTAAGCCTAGAGGGAGGGGTGAATAGGCCTATAAAAATTTAGCTCAATAGAAGTTAAAACTTCATGTGGCAGTGTTGCTCGGGGAGCGGCACTTCTGGGCCGCGGCACTGCTACTCGCTGAGCGGCAGTGCTGCTCTGGCTCACAAGCCGTGAATACAATTCAAAATCTACCCAAGGAAAAATAAATCAAGCAATTTACTAAGCTTCCTGGGGTAGTGTAGAGCCTATTCCACCACCTGGACGTTGGACGAAGTGCACGAGCAAGTAGATCAAGATCAAACCCTAAAATCACCACAAATACAAATATTGCAATGCAAAAGACAAGAACTTAGGTGACACAAGGATTTATCCTATGGTTCAACTTGCCACCCAGGCTTGCCTCCACATTGTTGAGGAAGCCACAAAGGCTTGGGTTTCATGAACCCTATCCTCGTTCTCAAGTCAAGAGAGTGAACTCTTGAGATGAGTGGTTTGCACTAGATGAATGGGGTGATTACAAACCTCTCGGGGCTGCCACACAAGTTGGCAAGCTCCACGGGCGATGCTTTAGCCGGCTAGGAGCAAGCTCCAAGAGTAACAAACACAATCCACTGGCTTGAATGCGAACCAAGTGCTTTAGGCGATGAAGAACAGGTTGGTGAGCTTTCTTTCTCAGTTTGGAGGCTCAATCTCTCAAGGAATCGAAAATGAATCATTGGGAGAAGGTTGAGGTGCTCCAATGGAGTGAGAGAGAGCGAAAGCTTTCTCAGGTCAAGTTGAGATGCAAATGGACGAAGGTGACCATTGGGAGAGAAGAGGGTTCAGGGAAATACCCCTTCACCAATGGTCATATTTTAAGGCACAGCAGTGCTGCCCGCTGCACGGCGGTGCTACTCGCTGAGCAGCAGTGTTGCTCTGCCCCGACAGCCGCAAAATAAAGAATGAAAAGCTTGCTGCCAAGGCTAGGAGTTTGAGGATATTTTGGTGGGTAATTATGGCACTTGGTTGCACATTAAAGCTTGCACATTGTATCCCCCTTTGTAGTACGGCTTTTCCTAAACACAATTTCGAAATATGAATAAATTTAAACGCCATTGAGTCGGTTGCCATGTCCTTTTGTAATTGGTGGCTCCACCATCATGTGTATTATCCTCCTTTTTATTTTACCTGCTTGTCATCTCGATAAATTTCGTTAGTCCTCCAATTGTGTGGTCATTATCACCAAAACCCACAATAGGGCTTGATTGCACTTACAATCTCCCCCTTTTTGGTGATTGATGACAACACGATTAGAGCTTACAAATGATATAAATATAACTGAGATTTTCAAGCCATAGGTGTAGGAGCTCCCCCTAAATGTGTGAATGGGAATTTGAATTTCTAAATTGGCATAAAAGGCCAATATTCACACATTTGAGTGAAGTGAGGGCTCCCCCTATATCCAATGCTCCCCCTACACATTGTCAATTAATTATTGTGATGAAAATGACAGGTATGCAAATCAGAGATAAATGCTGAGACCGCACAGTGTGGCACTGCTGCTCAGTGAGCAGCACTGCCGCTCCTGTGGCAGTCAGCATGACAGTGAAAAATCAAACACCACCACAAAGTTATCTCAAGATATATCTAATAAAGCAGTAAATGACATGCTAATTATCATCACAAAGTACATGTTCACATCCACCAAATAGAGAGTACATAGGTAGTAAACTTTACATAAAATAGAGTTTGAGCAACACTCAACTCACTAGCTAATCAACTAACTCTCAAAGTGAAGGATAGGACATGAAGCTCCAGCTGATCCTCCAAGCGACTGGCGACAAAAAGGGATGAAAAAGTTGTTGGAGCCCTCTCTCTCTAATCTTCTCCCCCTTTGGCAACAAGCACCAAAAAGAGAGAAAGAGAAGAAAGAGAGATACAACTACTCACTGATCCTCCTGGATGTCCTCCCAGTCGATGCCGTCACCACCACCTGTGCCATAGTCGTTGCCACCATCGTCGTCGTCGTCGTCATCGTCGTCAGAGACCACCGCCTTGCCCTAGCGATGTGTAGTGGAAGTGAAGCGTGCAGAACAATGGGGCGCCAACTCTGGCTCTGGCTCATCCTCATCGTCCTCCTCCTCAAAATATCCACTCAAGAGACTAGAAAGGTCGTCAAACCGTGGAGGTGGTGTCGGTGAACCAAGCGGTGGAAGAATGGCCCTCTCTCTATATGCACGGTTCTCCAACCGTGCCTCATAAACTGTGTTCGCTGCATAGGTGCATGTAGCGAAAATGGCCTTGATCCACTTGGCTAGCCGACTCTTCTTCTTCCCCCTCTAGGAAGCAGAACGAGAGGACTCAGGTAAGTCTACTGCTGCTCCACCTCTGTGCTGTGGAATGGTCTCACCAATTGTTTCATGGTGAGTCTTCTCACCTCTGTATGCCTCGTGCAAACCGTCCTTGGAGAAGATGTACCCTTTGACTCTCTCAATGATAAACATCACGTACGGTGCATAGGGTAGCGCCTTCCTAGCATCCTCAGATGCAATCCCAAGCTCATGCCAAATAAACTGAGAAACTGAGAAGGGCTCACCTCTAGGTCCAAACCTAACAAGAATGTTCTTTGCATATCTAAAAAGATTTGAAGCGGAACCAATCTTGGGGTTGATTGTATTCCTGAAGAGGTTGTCGAGTATGTAGTAGGTGCTATTGAGCCCTTTCACCAAACCATCAGCAGCTCTGGGGTTCACACACAGGAAGGCTATGTCTCTGTCAGTCAATGAGCACTCATCATGAATCTTAGAGAAGGTCCTATCAACTGAACCAAGTCCCAACAGGCGAGCAAAGGAGACAAAGTTGACTTTGTAATGTCGACCCTTAGTCACCCAGTGGAGTGTCTCAGTGCTGTTGTCGCAGTAAAAGGTTGCAAGAAACTGAAGCAACACCTCGGTGTTCCAGTCATACCTGAACCCCATGAGATCATACAAGTTGAGTGTTGCTCAAACTCTATTTTATGTAAAGTTTACTACCTATGTACTCTCTATTTGGTGGATGTGAACATGTACTTTGTGATGATAATTAGCATGTCATTTACTGCTTTATTAGATATATCTTGAGATAACTTTGTGGTGGTGTTTGATTTTTCACTGTCATGCTGACTGCCACAGGAGCGGCAGTGCTGCTCACTGAGCAGCAGTGCCACACTGTGCGGTCTCAGCATTTATCTCTGATTTGCATACCTGTCATTTTCATCACAATAATTAATTGACAATGTGTAGGGGGAGCATTGGATATAGGGGGAGCCCTCACTTCACTCAAATGTGTGAATATTGGCCTTTTATGCCAATTTAGAAATTCAAATTCCCATTCACACATTTAGGGGGAGCTCCTACACCTATGGCTTGAAAATCTCAGTTATATTTATATCATTTGTAAGCTCTAATCGTGTTGTCATCAATCACCAAAAAGGGGGAGATTGTAAGTGCAATCAAGCCCTATTGTGGGTTTTGGTGATAATGACCACACAATTGGAGGACTAACGAAATTTATCGAGATGACAAGCAGGTAAAATAAAAAGGAGGATAATACACATGATGGTGGAGCCACCAATTACAAAAGGACATGGCAACCGACTCAATGGCGTTTAAATTTATTCATATTTCGAAATTGTGTTTAGGAAAAGCCGTACTACAAAGGGGGATACAATGTGCAAGCTTTAATGTGCAACCAAGTGCCATAATTACCCACCAAAATATCCTCAAACTCCTAGCCTTGGCAGCAAGCTTTTCATTCTTTATTTTGCGGCTGTCGGGGCAGAGCAACACTGCTGCTCAGCGAGTAGCACCGCCGTGCAGCGGGCAGCACTGCTGTGCCTTAAAATATGACCATTGGTGAAGGGGTATTTCCCTGAACCCTCTTCTCTCCCAATGGTCACCTTCGTCCATTTGCATCTCAACTTGACCTGAGAAAGCTTTCGCTCTCTCTCACTCCATTGGAGCACCTCAACCTTCTCCCAATGATTCATTTTCGATTCCTTGAGAGATTGAGCCTCCAAACTGAGAAAGAAAGCTCACCAACCTGTTCTTCATCGCCTAAAGCACTTGGTTCGCATTCAAGCCAGTGGATTGTGTTTGTTACTCTTGGAGCTTGCTCCTAGCCG
>JAHUYU010002196.1:0-18361 GCA_030439765.1 Tripidium arundinaceum
TTGAATCTTGTTAAGGAACAAAGCAAGACTAGTGGCTCAAGGTACACACAAATAGAGGGTCTTGACTTTGGTGAAACTTATACCCCGGTTGTAAGATTGGAAGCAATTAGGATCTTACTTGCCTATGCTTGTGCTCATAATATCAAGCTATATCAAATGGATGTGAAGAGTGTATTTCTCAATGGGTACATTCAAGAGGAGGTGTATGTGGAGCAACCTCCCGGTTTTGAAGATGACAAGAAACCCAATCATGTCTACAAATTGAGAAAAGCTTTATATGGATTGAAGCACTGCACTAGATTGCATGGTATGAAGATTGAGGGACTTCTTGCTAACCAAAGGATTTGTCATGGGCAAAGTGGATACTACTCTCTTCACCAAGAAGATTGGGAAAGACTTGTTTGTATTGCAAATATATGTTGATGATATCATCTTCGGTTCAACCAATCAAGATTATTGTGATGAGTTTGGGAAAATGATGGCAAAGGAATTTGAAATGTCAATGATCGGTGAACTTAGTTTCTTTCTTGGACTTCAAATCAAGCAAATGAAGGAAGGAACATTTGTGAGCCAAACCAAATACATAAAGGATATGCTAAAGAAGTTTGGTATGAAAGATGCAAAAGGAATCACTACTCCAATGAGCACTAATGGAAGCTTGGATAGTGACAAGAGTGGCAACATGGTGGATCAAAAGCTATATAGATCAATGATTGGTAGCCTACTCTATGTGACGGCATCAAGGCCTGATGTGATGTTTAGTGTATGCATGTGTGCAAGATTTCAAGCCTCACCAAGAGAAAGTCATTTGAAGGCAACAAAGAGAATATTGAGGTACTTAAAGCATACACAAGATGTTGGATTATGGTATCCCAAGGGTGCAAGCTTTGAGCTAGTTGGATATTCGGATTCCGACTATGCCGGTGACAAAGTTGAGAGAAAGAGCACCTCTAGGACTTATCAATTGTTGGGAAGATCACTTGTGTCATGGTCATCCAAGAAGCAAAATAGTATTGCACTATCTACCGCCGAGGCCGAATACATCACCGCGGGTAGTTGTTGTGCATAAATCTTGTGGATGAAGGCAACATTGAAGGATTTGGAATCAATTTCAAGAATGTGCCATTGCTATGTGATAATGAAAGTGCCGTGAAGCTAACCAACAATCCGGTTCAACATCAAAGAACAAAGCATATTGATGTTCGTCATCATTTCATTAGAGATCATCAACAAAAGGGTGACATTGCTATTGAGAGTGTGGGCACCGAAGATCAATTAGCCGATCTATTCACCAAGCCACTTGATGAGAAGAGATTTCACAAGCTAAAGAATGAGTTGAACATAATTGACTTCTCCAACATGAGTTGATGCACCCCATATATGACATGCCTCTCCTTCGAGCCCCAAGGTATAATTGGTTGACATGTCATACATTCTATACTAAGGACATGTTTAGTGCATCTAGTCATGATTTCTTATGTTCTAGGCTCATTCATGAAAATCAAATGAATTTGAAGTTTATATGGTGACACTATTGTTTCCATGACTTGTATGATCTAGTGGTAGCATATAACTTGTTTAAGTAGCTTGTGATCCTAAGTGTTTGATCTAGATAAATTGTTTAAGTATTTGCTTCAACATGGTGCATGATAACCCTTCTAGTGAGGTGTGAAGAAGCTTGCCCTTGGATCAAACCGAAGCATTTTATTTATGCAAGCAATCTAGGTTGAATCACAAACTTGATCCTCACCCCATAATTCAACATGATAATCTATCTAAAATTGGTCCCTTGTGGTCATTGGTGCCAAAGGGGGAGAAAATGTTGTTCACAAAGATAGATTCCAAAAGGAGAGAAAACCTAAAGGGGAGAATTGATAAAAGAAGAGGATCAACTAAAATTTTGAGCACACAAGTAGGGGGAGCAAGCTCTTAAACATGAATGTTGCATTTCCATGTGCACTTCATATGTATGATGCATAGTTATGCATTTCTTTTTCTCCGATACTTTGCTTGTGTGATGTTTTGCTAGTATACAATTGAATGGTGTATTGAAGTACTAGCATGAATAGGAAGTAGTTAGATTTTTCTTGCTTCATGTTTTCCAAAGTGGTACTAGAGCCTTGCTTATAATGTTGATCTCACGAGGTTTCTAGTTATGTTTGTGCTTTTCCAAGTGGAATCTAACTACACAAGGTGCTAAGATGGTGTTTTTTGCTACTCCGATGGTATCACGCTTCAAAGGTCTATAATCTAAAACATTTAGCACCTATTGGTAGTCAATGCTCCTAATCTTTCCTATCTAACATGTATGCTTCCAAAATCTAAACATATAGCATACATGTAGGGGGAGCCATTGCTATCAATTTGAATTCATGATCACATGTCCATAATTCTTACACATGGTAATATACTTGGACAATGTGACATGGGTTCAATAAAAATTTTATCATAATATCTTTGTGAAAGGGTTGTCACCAATTACCAACAAGGGGGAGATTGAAAGCCCTACTTTGGGACCTTATAACTTGCAAACTAGACCTAACCAGCCCTAACCCATATTGACATATTTGTAGTGCTCACATAGCTCTATGATTTTGTCAATAGCACTATCACCTAGTTCTCACTGGTTAATGAGATATAGGGCGTAGAAAACCGGGTTTCAGTCGGGGTTTAACTGAAACTCAGTTTCAGTTTCCATGTGACCTACTTTGGAGAGCTATAACTCCCAAAATAAGCCGAATCAGTCCAAGCTCTTATTGACAATCTTGTAGTACACCTATAGCTCTACCATTTTGTTAATTGTGCTTCTCGCTAAATCCGGCTGGATTAGGAGCTAGAGGGTCGTGAAGGAGGTGGTTTCAGTCGGTTCCTTCGTCTGAATGGAGATGGAGGGGGAGGTGCAGTGGCCGACTAGGCTCAGGCCCTGCTCGCCACTTGGCAAGCCGTACGCCGGCGCATGTCCACCGGCCAGGCCATGGTGTCCTACATGATCGCCACGACGTCGCGAGCTTGTCCCCTCTCTCATTTTCTTCTTCTCCTCCCCTCTGTGCAAGCCAAAGCGGAGGAACGCACCACCGCCGCCGCCGCGAGCTCGCTGAGCTCCTGAGCCGCCGTCGTCGTGCCTCTACCCAATCCCAACCGCGCAAAGTTCCGCTGCAACCCCTTCTACCTCGCCATCCCCTACGTGGAACCATTCGAGCACCGGTGAGGCCGCATTGCTCGGTTCTCCGCCGCGGTGACCTCGCCGGAGCTCCTCTGTGCGAGCGCTCGCCGTGGTCCCGCCTCTCCATTGCACCTCGTCCTCTCAAGTTCGCTCAATAGTAGCCCTAGGGCTCCGTGACGGCGTCATTGCCCTCACCGGACGCCATCGTGGCCAGTGATGGCCGGCGCACCGCCGGCAGCCTTTTCCGCTGTAGCTAGGGAGTCCTTTTTCTTCACTGGTTGACGTGGGACGATGAGCTGAGCACCCTGGTACCCTCGGCCTCGTCGGAGTCGTCACCGGCGGTAAGACCTCGCCGTCGATCCCCTTTCCCCTGCTGCGGTGTCGCTGACGGGCGGGCCCCACTGGTCAGCGCGAGATTTCCCCCCTCTCTCTCTGATTGATTGCTGGGCCTCGGGTGGGCCGGCTGAAAGGTCTTGATGGCTAGAGGGGGGCTGAATAGCCTTTTAAAATTTTCTACAAAGACAAGCTAAACAAGTTTATCAATACAACAAATAGCGAGATGCAAGTTTTGCTTAGCCTACGGGGTGTTTGCAAGCCACCTATCCAATTCACAATTCTAGTATATTGGCACTCAACTGCACAAGTTAAACCGAGAAGGTAACAACAACTACAACTAGCAAGCTACACAAAAGAGCCACTCTAGCAAAGCAAACTAGCTAGCAAAGATAACTAAGAAAGTAATGCGGAGTTGAGTTAGGAGGGTTTCACCGAGGGGCGAAGTATTGAGCCAACCAATATGATCAACAATGAGTACCAAAACAACCGAACACCGGGATCAATCAATCACAATATGAAAGTGATGACACGAAGATTTATCCCGAGGTTCACGTGCTTGCCGGCACGCTAGTCCCCGTTGTGTCCCTCTTTACCACGTGGTTCGGTGGCTAATCGGTCTCACACCGAGCCTCTCAAAAGGCGCCACAAGAACCTACCAAATGGCAAAAGGTTGCAATGACACGAGCAATTTACTAATGTTGCCTTTGGCGCTTCGCCGAGGTAGGCACAAACCCCTCACAAACACCGGAGGTGGCCAAGAACAATCACCAACTCTTGCCAACGCCTCCAAGCCGTCTAGGTGGCGGCAACCACCAAGAGAAACAAGAATCCCGCAGCAAATCAACCACCAAGTGCCAACTAGATGCAACCTCACAATGCAAATGCACTTGGATCACTCAATCTCACTTCGAATATGCAAAGAAGCAAGAGAGATGAGTGGGAGGGGAGTTGCTTAGCTCAAAGTGCTCACAAGTATGTCAAATGTCCAAGAGAGAGAGCCTTGAGCCGGCCAACGAGTATTTATAGACGTACCCCTTCGAATATAGCCGTTACGCACTTGAAACAGCCGAAGTCGCGCTGACCGGACGCGCTGGTCAAACTGACCGGATGTGCCGATCGCACAACGGCTACTTTCGCGAACCACCGACCGGACGCGCTGCACGCAACGACCGGACGCGCGAAGCTCGATCGGACGCGCTGGTCCCGTGACGGACCGGACGCGCTGGTCACGCCTGAGCAGCGCACAACGAAACAGCGACCAGACGCGCTGGAGAACTGACCGGACGCCACAGTGCCAGCGTCCGGTTGGAGTCCAGTAAGCTCCCTGATCGACCGGACGCGTCCGGTCGACTGTGACCGGACGCGCCACCGCGTCCGATCAAAACACCGAAACACGCGCAGACGCTGAACACTGACCGGACGCGTCCGGTCAAACAGAGACCGCGTTCGGTCCAGCGTCCGGTCACCTCTGTGACCTCCGTTCGCCTCCGTTTCTTTTCTGACTTCTGGCGTAGTGGAAAATAGTCATTTCAACTCCTCGAATACGCCTGAATCCCACCTCGCAAGCTCGGCGGGAGGGAGAGAGGACCCCAAACCCTCTCTACCGCTCAAACTCCAACGCCATCGCAAATGTGCTAACACCACCAAGTGATCACGTCATGTGCGAGTGTGTTAGCATTTTCACAATCATTTTTTGAGGCGTTATTAGTTCTATCCAAATGCATATGATTATGAAATGCACACCTAGAGGCACTTAGGAGTTCAATAGCCGCGTCATTCCCCTCTTTATAGTACGGCTATCTATCCTATAATGTAACCACACCCACTAGGTGTCTTGGTTACTAAAACACAGTCCTTAAGCATATACCTTTGCCTTGATCACGTAGGGTTGCGTCCAAATCCAAGTGTGGCCATCATGATCACCATGTCCATCTTGCCACCAACCTTTGGAATGTACTAATCCTCATGTGCTACATACAACTTAGGCATAGGATTAGTACTTAGGCATTGTCACTAATTACCAACACCAAACATAGGACTTTCAATCTCCCCCTTGTTGGTAATTGGTGACAACCCTTTCACAAAGATATTATGATAAAATTTTTATTGAACCCATGTCACATTGTCCAAGTATATTACCATGTGTAAGAATTATGGACATGTGATCATGAATTCAAATTGATAGCAATGGCTCCCCCTACATGTATGCTATATGTTTAGATTTTGGAAGCATACATGTTAGATAGGAAAGATTAGGAGCATTGACTACCAATAGGTGCTAAGTGTTTTAGATTATAGACCTTTGAAGCGTGATACCATCGGAGTAGCAAAAAACACCATCTTAGCACCTTGTGTAGTTAGATTCCACTTGGAAAAGCACAAACATAACTAGAAACCTCGTGAGATCAACATTATAAGCAAGGCTCTAGTACCACTTTGGAAAACATGAAGCAAGAAAAATCTAACTACTTCCTATTCATGCTAGTACTTCAATACACCATTCAATTGTATACTAGCAAAACATCACACAAGCAAAGTATCGGAGAAAAAGAAATGCATAACTATGCATCATACATATGAAGTGCACATGGAAATGCAACATTCATGTTTAAGAGCTTGCTCCCCCTACTTGTGTGCTCAAAATTTTAGTTGATCCTCTTCTTTTATCAATTCTCCCCTTTAGGTTTTCTCTCCTTTTGGAATCTATCTTTGTGAACAACATTTTCTCCCCCTTTGGCACCAATGACCACAAGGGACCAATTTTAGATAGATTATCATGTTGAATTATGGGGTGAGGATCAAGTTTGTGATTCAACCTAGATTGCTTGCATAAATAAAATGCTTCGGTTTGATCCAAGGGCAAGCTTCTTCACACCTCACTAGAAGGGTTATCATGCACCATGTTGAAGCAAATACTTAAACAATTTATCTAGATCAAACACTTAGGATCACAAGCTACTTAAACAAGTTATATGCTACCACTAGATCATACAAGTCATGGAAACAATAGTGTCACCATATAAACTTCAAATTCATTTGATTTTCATGAATGAGCCTAGAACATAAGAAATCATGACTAGATGCACTAAACATGTCCTTAGTATAGAATGTATGACATGTCAACCAATTATACCTTGGGGCTCGAAGGAGAGGCATGTCATATATGGGTGCATCAACTCATGTTGGAGAAGTCAATTATGTTCAACTCATTCTTTAGCTTGTGAAATCTCTTCTCATCAAGTGGCTTGGTGAATAGATCGGCTAATTGATCTTCGGTGCCCACACTCTCAATAGCAATGTCACCCTTTTGTTGATGATCTCTAATGAAATGATGACGAACATCAATATGCTTTGTTCTTTGATGTTGAACCGGATTGTTGGTTAGCTTCACGGCACTTTCATTATCACATAGCAATGGCACATTCTTGAAATTGATTCCAAAATCCTTCAATGTTGCCTTCATCCACAAGATTTATGCACAACAACTACCCGCGGTGATGTATTCGGCCTCGGCGGTAGATAGTGCAATACTATTTTGCTTCTTGGATGACCATGACACAATGTTATTGGAACAAGATGGGTCTTTCGCAATAAGCAAGATCAAGATGGAATAGTAGTAAGGAACAAAGCAAGACTAGTGGCTCAAGGTTACACACAAATAGAGGGTCTTGACTTTGGTGAAACTTATACCCCGGTTGTAAGATTGGAAGCAATTAGGATCTTACTTGCCTATGCTTGTGCTCATAATATCAAGCTATATCAAATGGATGTGAAGAGTGTATTTCTCAATGGGTACATTCAAGAGGAGGTGTATGTGGAGCAACCTCCCGGTTTTGAAGATGACAAGAAACCCAATCATGTCTACAAATTGAGAAAAGCTTTATATGGATTGAAGCAAGCACCTAGAGCATGGTATGAAAGATTGAGGGACTTCTTGCTAACCAAAGGATTTGTCATGGGCAAAGTGGATACTACTCTCTTCACCAAGAAGATTGGGAAAGACTTGTTTGTATTGCAAATATATGTTGATGATATCATCTTCGGTTCAACCAATCAAGATTATTGTGATGAGTTTGGGAAAATGATGGCAAAGGAATTTGAAATGTCAATGATCGGTGAACTTAGTTTCTTTCTTGGACTTCAAATCAAGCAAATGAAGGAAGGAACATTTGTGAGCCAAACCAAATACATAAAGGATATGCTAAAGAAGTTTGGTATGAAAGATGCAAAAGGAATCACTACTCCAATGAGCACTAATGGAAGCTTGGATAGTGACAAGAGTGGCAACATGGTGGATCAAAAGCTATATAGATCAATGATTGGTAGCCTACTCTATGTGACGGCATCAAGGCCTGATGTGATGTTTAGTGTATGCATGTGTGCAAGATTTCAAGCCTCACCAAGAGAAAGTCATTTGAAGGCAACAAAGAGAATATTGAGGTACTTAAAGCATACACAAGATGTTGGATTATGGTATCCCAAGGGTGCAAGCTTTGAGCTAGTTGGATATTCGGATTCCGACTATGCCGGTGACAAAGTTGAGAGAAAGAGCACCTCTAGGACTTATCAATTGTTGGGAAGATCACTTGTGTCATGGTCATCCAAGAAGCAAAATAGTATTGCACTATCTACCGCCGAGGCCGAATACATCACCGCGGGTAGTTGTTGTGCATAAATCTTGTGGATGAAGGCAACATTGAAGGATTTTGGAATCAATTTCAAGAATGTGCCATTGCTATGTGATAATGAAAGTGCCGTGAAGCTAACCAACAATCCGGTTCAACATCAAAGAACAAAGCATATTGATGTTCGTCATCATTTCATTAGAGATCATCAACAAAAGGGTGACATTGCTATTGAGAGTGTGGGCACCGAAGATCAATTAGCCGATCTATTCACCAAGCCACTTGATGAGAAGAGATTTCACAAGCTAAAGAATGAGTTGAACATAATTGACTTCTCCAACATGAGTTGATGCACCCCATATATGACATGCCTCTCCTTCGAGCCCCAAGGTATAATTGGTTGACATGTCATACATTCTATACTAAGGACATGTTTAGTGCATCTAGTCATGATTTCTTATGTTCTAGGCTCATTCATGAAAATCAAATGAATTTGAAGTTTATATGGTGACACTATTGTTTCCATGACTTGTATGATCTAGTGGTAGCATATAACTTGTTTAAGTAGCTTGTGATCCTAAGTGTTTGATCTAGATAAATTGTTTAAGTATTTGCTTCAACATGGTGCATGATAACCCTTCTAGTGAGGTGTGAAGAAGCTTGCCCTTGGATCAAACCGAAGCATTTTATTTATGCAAGCAATCTAGGTTGAATCACAAACTTGATCCTCACCCCATAATTCAACATGATAATCTATCTAAAATTGGTCCCTTGTGGTCATTGGTGCCAAAGGGGGAGAAAATGTTGTTCACAAAGATAGATTCCAAAAGGAGAGAAACCTAAAGGGGAGAATTGATAAAAGAAGAGGATCAACTAAAATTTTGAGCACACAAGTAGGGGGAGCAAGCTCTTAAACATGAATGTTGCATTTCCATGTGCACTTCATATGTATGATGCATAGTTATGCATTTCTTTTTCTCCGATACTTTGCTTGTGTGATGTTTTGCTAGTATACAATTGAATGGTGTATTGAAGTACTAGCATGAATAGGAAGTAGTTAGATTTTTCTTGCTTCATGTTTTCCAAAGTGGTACTAGAGCCTTGCTTATAATGTTGATCTCACGAGGTTTCTAGTTATGTTTGTGCTTTTCCAAGTGGAATCTAACTACACAAGGTGCTAAGATGGTGTTTTTTGCTACTCCGATGGTATCACGCTTCAAAGGTCTATAATCTAAAACACTTAGCACCTATTGGTAGTCAATGCTCCTAATCTTTCCTATCTAACATGTATGCTTCCAAAATCTAAACATATAGCATACATGTAGGGGAGCCATTGCTATCAATTTGAATTCATGATCACATGTCCATAATTCTTACACATGGTAATATACTTGGACAATGTGACATGGGTTCAATAAAAATTTTATCATAATATCTTTGTGAAAGGGTTGTCACCAATTACCAACAAGGGGGAGATTGAAAGTCCTATGTTTGGTGTTGGTAATTAGTGACAATGCCTAAGTACTAATCCTATGCCTAAGTTGTATGTAGCACATGAGGATTAGTACATTCCAAAGGTTGGTGGCAAGATGGACATGGTGATCATGATGGCCACACTTGGATTTGGACGCAACCCTACGTGATCAAGGCAAAGGTATATGCTTAAGGACTGTGTTTTAGTAACCAAGACACCTAGTGGGTGTGGTTACATTATAGGATAGATAGCCGTACTATAAAGAGGGGAATGACGCGGCTATTGAACTCCTAAGTGCCTCTAGGTGTGCATTTCATAATCATATGCATTTGGATAGAACTAATAACGCCTCAAAAAATGATTGTGAAAATGCTAACACACTCGCACATGACGTGATCACTTGGTGGTGTTAGCACATTTGCGATGGCGTTGGAGTTTGAGCGGTAGAGAGGGTTTGGGGTCCTCTCTCCCTCCCGCCGAGCTTGCGAGGTGGGATTCAGGCGTATTCGAGGAGTTGAAATGACTATTTTCCACTACGCCAGAAGTCAGAAAAGAAACGGAGGCGAACGGAGGTCACAGAGGTGACCGGACGCTGGACCGAACGCGGTCTCTGTTTGACCGGACGCGTCCGGTCAGTGTTCAGCGTCTGCGCGTGTTTCGGTGTTTTGATCGGACGCGGTGGCGCGTCCGGTCACAGTCGACCGGACGCGTCCGGTCGATCAGGGAGCTTACTGGACTCCAACCGGACGCTGGCACTGTGGCGTCCGGTCAGTTCTCCAGCGCGTCTGGTCGCTGTTTCGTTGTGCGCTGCTCAGGCGTGACCAGCGCGTCCGGTCCGTCACGGGACCAGCGCGTCCGATCGAGCTTCGCGCGTCCGGTCGTTGCGTGCAGCGCGTCCGGTCGGTGGTTCGCGAAAGTAGCCGTTGTGCGATCGGCACATCCGGTCAGTTTGACCAGCGCGTCCGGTCAGCGCGACTTCGGCTGTTTCAAGTGCGTAACGGCTATATTCGAAGGGGTACGTCTATAAATACTCGTTGGCCGGCTCAAGGCTCTCTCTCTTGGACATTTGACATACTTGTGAGCACTTTGAGCTAAGCAACTCCCCTCCCACTCATCTCTCTTGCTTCTTTGCATATTCGAAGTGAGATTGAGTGATCCAAGTGCATTTGCATTGTGAGGTTGCATCTAGTTGGCACTTGGTGGTTGATTTGCTGCGGGATTCTTGTTTCTCTTGGTGGTTGCCGCCACCTAGACGGCTTGGAGGCGTTGGCAAGAGTTGGTGATTGTTCTTGGCCACCTCCGGTGTTTGTGAGGGGTTTGTGCCTACCTCGGCGAAGCGCCAAAGGCAACATTAGTAAATTGCTCGTGTCATTGCAACCTTTTGCCATTTGGTAGGTTCTTGTGGCGCCTTTTGAGAGGCTCGGTGTGAGACCGATTAGCCACCGAACCACGTGGTAAAGAGGGACACAACGGGGACTAGCGTGCCGGCAAGCACGTGAACCTCGGGATAAATCTTCGTGTCATCACTTTCATATTGTGATTGATTGATCCCGGTGTTCGGTTGTTTTGGTACTCATTGTTGATCATATTGGTTGCTCAATACTTCGCCCCTCGGTGAAACCCTCCTAACTCAACTCCGCATTACTTTCTTAGTTATCTTTGCTAGCTAGTTTGCTTTGCTAGAGTGGCTCTTTTGTGTAGCTTGCTAGTTGTAGTTGTTGTTACCTTCTCGGTTTAACTTGTGCAGTTGAGTGCCAATATACTAGAATTGTGAATTGGATAGGTGGCTTGCAAACACCCCGTAGGCTAAGCAAAACTTGCATCTCGCTATTTGTTGTATTGATAAACTTGTTTAGCTTGTCTTTGTAGAAAATTTTAAAAGGCTATTCAGCCCCCCTCTAGCCATCAAGACCTTTCAGCCGGCCCACCCGAGGCCCAGCAATCAATCAGAGAGAGAGGGGGGAAATCTCGCGCTGACCAGTGGGGCCCGCCCGTCAGCGACACCGCAGCAGGGGAAAGGGGATCGACGGCGAGGTCTTACCGCCGGTGACGACTCCGACGAGGCCGAGGGTACCAGGGTGCTCAGCTCATCGTCCCACGTCAACCAGTGAAGAAAAAGGACTCCCTAGCTACAGCGGAAAAGGCTGCCGGCGGTGCGCCGGCCATCACTGGCCACGATGGCGTCCGGTGAGGGCAATGACGCCGTCACGGAGCCCTAGGGCTACTATTGAGCGAACTTGAGAGGACGAGGTGCAATGGAGAGGCGGGACCACGGCGAGCGCTCGCACAGAGGAGCTCCGGCGAGGTCACCGCGGCGGAGAACCGAGCAATGCGGCCTCACCGGTGCTCGAATGGTTCCACGTAGGGGATGGCGAGGTAGAAGGGGTTGCAGCGGAACTTTGCGCGGTTGGGATTGGGTAGAGGCACGACGACGGCGGCTCAGGAGCTCAGCGAGCTCGCGGCGGCGGCGGTGGTGCGTTCCTCCGCTTTGGCTTGCACAGAGGGGAGGAGAAGAAGAAAATGAGAGAGGGGACAAGCTCGCGACGTCGTGGCGATCATGTAGGACACCATGGCCTGGCCGGTGGACATGCGCCGGCGTACGGCTTGCCAAGTGGCGAGCAGGGCCTGAGCCTAGTCGGCCACTGCACCTCCCCCTCCATCTCCATTCAGACGAAGGAACCGACTGAAACCACCTCCTTCACGACCCTCTAGCTCCTAATCCAGCCGGATTTAGCGAGAAGCACAATTAACAAAATGGTAGAGCTATAGGTGTACTACAAGATTGTCAATAAGAGCTTGGACTGATTCGGCTTATTTTGGGAGTTATAGCTCTCCAAAGTAGGTCACATGGAAACTGAAACTGAGTTTCAGTTAAACCCCGACTGAAACCCGGTTTTCTACGCCCTATATCTCATTAACCAGTGAGAACTAGGTGATAGTGCTATTGACAAAATCATAGAGCTATGTGAGCACTACAAATATGTCAATATGGGTTAGGGCTGGTTAGGTCTAGTTTGCAAGTTATAAGGTCCCAAAGTAGGGCACTTCAAACTGTTATCCAGTTAAGACTTAGCCAAAAATTGCTAAGTGTCAAACAGCACTTCTACTGACTTGTGGGCCCTATTTGAGCAGGTTCTAGGCATTTTCATGAGATGGCCCAATTGAAACTTTTGTGTCTTGATAAATTTGCTACAACTTTGGTAAGGGGTGCACATCCATGCAAGATCTCTAGACTGTACTTTAGGTTCGGTCAACCAAGAAAGGTCTCTATGGTCAACTAGTCAAAGCAAGATACCTATTGGAATTTGGGCATGTCATAAACAAAAACCCTAGGTCAATTTGGACTACAAACATGTTCCAAACATTAACAAGATCTTACACACACACTAGCATCACATATGAGCAAAAGTCACACCAAAGTGTATTGAAACAACCTAATCAAGCTAATGCAACATGGTGTTGCAACTATGTGTTTCATGAATCAACTTGGAATGTTGCATATGTTTCGTGATCATGTTTTCAAGGTGTTGTGTCACACATCATACTACTACAAGTCTAGTACACACATGCTATTACTTGCAAACAACATATATATACAGCACATGTATTCAATCATGGATGTTGCAACTGTTGCAAGGTCATGTTTCAAGAACAATGCACATGAAATGATGGTGCACATGCTCATGTCATGCTCAAATGATGCACAGATGCAAGGCAAACACCAGGGGTGTTACAATATTGTTGTTCTTTTTTTACTTTGTTTTTCACGTGTCCGTACATTACAACGGAATACATGTTAAAATCAGAGTCCATACCTTTGCTGGACACCAACACGAGTTGTTGATTTGTTCTAACTCGTATAAGCACGTGTTTTGAGTACGTGTCTTATACTGGACACTAGACGTGAGGGTACTCTTGAGAAGTAAAAAAGTATATCGAAAGAAAAGATTTGATATTTAAAATTATATAATATATATTATTGAGACAATATGTCCGCAACAAGTGAAATCTATATGGATATGTATTATCACGCTACAATATAACTCAGCATTAGTAAACACAACTTCTTTTTACGTGACCAAGCCAACTCGCCATTTTATTGGTCTCATGTAGATATTCATAGTCTATTCAACTTTCGGATCACACCACTCGATTAAAGTTGCTAGATCACGTGGGCTGGCAAGCACTGAGGGAGTTAATACTCTACCGTGATGTCCTTGTTCGTGTTCGAGTCTTGTTAGGATAGGATTATTTTAATGTTTATTAGACGGCTTATGTTTACATGGAAAGCAAAACTGGACTGCTGGACGCGAGAGAAAAAACAAGAATTCTTGCATAAGTAGCATGGGATTTGTACGCATTGCACAAATAGTTCAAACCAAAATTGGGCGTAGAAAACCGGGTTTCAGTCGGGGTTTAACTGAAACTCAGTTTCAGTTTCCATGTGACCTACTTTGGAGAGCTATAACTCCCAAAATAAGCCGAATCAGTCCAAGCTCTTATTGACAATCTTGTAGTACACCTATAGCTCTACCATTTTGTTAATTGTGCTTCTCGCTAAATCCGGCTGGATTAGGAGCTAGAGGGTCGTGAAGGAGGTGGTTTCAGTCGGTTCCTTCGTCTGAATGGAGATGGAGGGGGAGGTGCAGTGGCCGACTAGGCTCAGGCCCTGCTCGCCACTTGGCAAGCCGTACGCCGGCGCATGTCCACCGGCCAGGCCATGGTGTCCTACATGATCGCCACGACGTCGCGAGCTTGTCCCCTCTCTCATTTTCTTCTTCTCCTCCCCTCTGTGCAAGCCAAAGCGGAGGAACGCACCACCGCCGCCGCCGCGAGCTCGCTGAGCTCCTGAGCCGCCGTCGTCGTGCCTCTACCCAATCCCAACCGCGCAAAGTTCCGCTGCAACCCCTTCTACCTCGCCATCCCCTACGTGGAACCATTCGAGCACCGGTGAGGCCGCATTGCTCGGTTCTCCGCCGCGGTGACCTCGCCGGAGCTCCTCTGTGCGAGCGCTCGCCGTGGTCCCGCCTCTCCATTGCACCTCGTCCTCTCAAGTTCGCTCAATAGTAGCCCTAGGGCTCCGTGACGGCGTCATTGCCCTCACCGGACGCCATCGTGGCCAGTGATGGCCGGCGCACCGCCGGCAGCCTTTTCCGCTGTAGCTAGGGAGTCCTTTTTCTTCACTGGTTGACGTGGGACGATGAGCTGAGCACCCTGGTACCCTCGGCCTCGTCGGAGTCGTCACCGGCGGTAAGACCTCGCCGTCGATCCCCTTTCCCCTGCTGCGGTGTCGCTGACGGGCGGGCCCCACTGGTCAGCGCGAGATTTCCCCCCTCTCTCTCTGATTGATTGCTGGGCCTCGGGTGGGCCGGCTGAAAGGTCTTGATGGCTAGAGGGGGGCTGAATAGCCTTTTAAAATTTTCTACAAAGACAAGCTAAACAAGTTTATCAATACAACAAATAGCGAGATGCAAGTTTTGCTTAGCCTACGGGGTGTTTGCAAGCCACCTATCCAATTCACAATTCTAGTATATTGGCACTCAACTGCACAAGTTAAACCGAGAAGGTAACAACAACTACAACTAGCAAGCTACACAAAAGAGCCACTCTAGCAAAGCAAACTAGCTAGCAAAGATAACTAAGAAAGTAATGCGGAGTTGAGTTAGGAGGGTTTCACCGAGGGGCGAAGTATTGAGCCAACCAATATGATCAACAATGAGTACCAAAACAACCGAACACCGGGATCAATCAATCACAATATGAAAGTGATGACACGAAGATTTATCCCGAGGTTCACGTGCTTGCCGGCACGCTAGTCCCCGTTGTGTCCCTCTTTACCACGTGGTTCGGTGGCTAATCGGTCTCACACCGAGCCTCTCAAAAGGCGCCACAAGAACCTACCAAATGGCAAAAGGTTGCAATGACACGAGCAATTTACTAATGTTGCCTTTGGCGCTTCGCCGAGGTAGGCACAAACCCCTCACAAACACCGGAGGTGGCCAAGAACAATCACCAACTCTTGCCAACGCCTCCAAGCCGTCTAGGTGGCGGCAACCACCAAGAGAAACAAGAATCCCGCAGCAAATCAACCACCAAGTGCCAACTAGATGCAACCTCACAATGCAAATGCACTTGGATCACTCAATCTCACTTCGAATATGCAAAGAAGCAAGAGAGATGAGTGGGAGGGGAGTTGCTTAGCTCAAAGTGCTCACAAGTATGTCAAATGTCCAAGAGAGAGAGCCTTGAGCCGGCCAACGAGTATTTATAGACGTACCCCTTCGAATATAGCCGTTACGCACTTGAAACAGCCGAAGTCGCGCTGACCGGACGCGCTGGTCAAACTGACCGGATGTGCCGATCGCACAACGGCTACTTTCGCGAACCACCGACCGGACGCGCTGCACGCAACGACCGGACGCGCGAAGCTCGATCGGACGCGCTGGTCCCGTGACGGACCGGACGCGCTGGTCACGCCTGAGCAGCGCACAACGAAACAGCGACCAGACGCGCTGGAGAACTGACCGGACGCCACAGTGCCAGCGTCCGGTTGGAGTCCAGTAAGCTCCCTGATCGACCGGACGCGTCCGGTCGACTGTGACCGGACGCGCCACCGCGTCCGATCAAAACACCGAAACACGCGCAGACGCTGAACACTGACCGGACGCGTCCGGTCAAACAGAGACCGCGTTCGGTCCAGCGTCCGGTCACCTCTGTGACCTCCGTTCGCCTCCGTTTCTTTTCTGACTTCTGGCGTAGTGGAAAAATAGTCATTTCAACTCCTCGAATACGCCTGAATCCCACCTCGCAAGCTCGGCGGGAGGGAGAGAGGACCCCAAACCCTCTCTACCGCTCAAACTCCAACGCCATCGCAAATGTGCTAACACCACCAAGTGATCACGTCATGTGCGAGTGTGTTAGCATTTTCACAATCATTTTTTGAGGCGTTATTAGTTCTATCCAAATGCATATGATTATGAAATGCACACCTAGAGGCACTTAGGAGTTCAATAGCCGCGTCATTCCCCTCTTTATAGTACGGCTATCTATCCTATAATGTAACCACACCCACTAGGTGTCTTGGTTACTAAAACACAGTCCTTAAGCATATACCTTTGCCTTGATCACGTAGGGTTGCGTCCAAATCCAAGTGTGGCCATCATGATCACCATGTCCATCTTGCCACCAACCTTTGGAATGTACTAATCCTCATGTGCTACATACAACTTAGGCATAGGATTAGTACTTAGGCATTGTCACTAATTACCAACACCAAACATAGGACTTTCAATCTCCCCCTTGTTGGTAATTGGTGACAACCCTTTCACAAAGATATTATGATAAAATTTTTATTGAACCCATGTCACATTGTCCAAGTATATTACCATGTGTAAGAATTATGGACATGTGATCATGAATTCAAATTGATAGCAATGGCTCCCCCTACATGTATGCTATATGTTTAGATTTTGGAAGCATACATGTTAGATAGGAAAGATTAGGAGCATTGACTACCAATAGGTGCTAAGTGTTTTAGATTATAGACCTTTGAAGCGTGATACCATCGGAGTAGCAAAAAACACCATCTTAGCACCTTGTGTAGTTAGATTCCACTTGGAAAAGCACAAACATAACTAGAAACCTCGTGAGATCAACATTATAAGCAAGGCTCTAGTACCACTTTGGAAAACATGAAGCAAGAAAAATCTAACTACTTCCTATTCATGCTAGTACTTCAATACACCATTCAATTGTATACTAGCAAAACATCACACAAGCAAAGTATCGGAGAAAAAGAAATGCATAACTATGCATCATACATATGAAGTGCACATGGAAATGCAACATTCATGTTTAAGAGCTTGCTCCCCCTACTTGTGTGCTCAAAATTTTAGTTGATCCTCTTCTTTTATCAATTCTCCCCTTTAGGTTTTCTCTCCTTTTGGAATCTATCTTTGTGAACAACATTTTCTCCCCCTTTGGCACCAATGACCACAAGGGACCAATTTTAGATAGATTATCATGTTGAATTATGGGGTGAGGGGTTTGTGCCTACCTCGGCGAAGCGCCAAAGGCAACATTAGTAAATTGCTCGTGTCATTGCAACCTTTTGCCATTTGGTAGGTTCTTGTGGCGCCTTTTGAGAGGCTCGGTGTGAGACCGATTAGCCACCGAACCACGTGGTAAAGAGGGACACAACGGGGACTAGCGTGCCGGCAAGCACGTGAACCTCGGGATAAATCTTCGTGTCATCACTTTCATATTGTGATTGATTGATCCCGGTGTTCGGTTGTTTTGGTACTCATTGTTGATCATATTGGTTGGCTCAATACTTCGCCCCTCGGTGAAACCCTCCTAACTCAACTCCGCATTACTTTCTTAGTTATCTTTGCTAGCTAGTTTGCTTTGCTAGAGTGGCTCTTTTGTGTAGCTTGCTAGTTGTAGTTGTTGTTACCTTCTCGGTTTAACTTGTGCAGTTGAGTGCCAATATACTAGAATTGTGAATTGGATAGGTGGCTTGCAAACACCCCGTAGGCTAAGCAAAACTTGCATCTCGCTATTTGTTGTATTGATAAACTTGTTTAGCTTGTCTTTGTAGAAAATTTTAAAAGGCTATTCAGCCCCCCTCTAGCCATCAAGACCTTTCAGCCGGCCACCGAGGCCAGCAATCAATCAGAGAGAGAGGGGGGAAATCTCGCGCTGACCAGTGGGGCCCGCCCGTCAGCGACACCGCAGCAGGGGAAAGGGGATCGACGGCGAGGT
>JAHUYU010002681.1:0-18104 GCA_030439765.1 Tripidium arundinaceum
ACATCAGGCGTTTAATTGCCTCCACATATCATACTCAACACCTGACAAGTCATACTGTATCATAAGTGGCGGGGATGATCAAGCTGTTCAGTGCTTCAACTTCAGAGTAGTATCTTCAGAAGATTGCTTAACAACCACAACAAGGCTAAATTCGCATGACAATGACACACTTAAAATTCTATATCAACATGAGGCATCATCAGCTCATAGTGCAGCAGTTAAAGGTTTGTCACCATTTTAAACCAATGTAGTTCATATATCCCATTCTTTCAGCCTGTTTTGTTGGAGTTATGCAAGCATATATGCATGTTTTACACTAGGAATTTGGACAGACGGCACTTGGGCTTTCTCTACTGGCCTTGATCAAAGAGTAAGATGCTGGAAGATGGGATTAACCGGCGAATTCACGGAATACTCCCATGCTATCATTAGCGTGCCCGAGCCTGAAACTCTAGATGTTTTCCATGACCGGTGAGCAAGTCTTTAACGATGTGTGTGTTTACCTCTATCTTTTGATGTTTCTGAATTCTAATACTGGTGGTGGTTTGCCTTGTTAGGGCCAAGAGGAAGTACCACATTGCTGTTGCTGGAAGGGGTATGCAAATGGTCGAGTTCTCACCACCTGAAGATGATTGACTAAAATGATTGCAACCGTATGGATGTTACATGGATGTTGCTTTTGCTCGGCTTGCGTGGATCATGTAGGGAGTAACCAACGTGTTATTAGAAACGTTTGGTGCGCAGGGGTAGGGAGCTGGATGCAAGAGCATGAAACAGAGGCTATGCTAGCTAGACTCTACTGCCAGCAGCACATGAATCACAATACTGGATCTTACCTGAGAACCGGATGTTTCAAATGAAATGCTGTAACAGAAAGGTAACGCCAGTCATTTTCCATGTGATCCATAACATCCATATTTGGCTGTACAACAGAGGAATTTCCTTCCTCAACGCTCTGTTTTATGTGGCCAGATTTCAGCCCGTTCCTAGGAAGCTTTGGTGGCATGTGGGTAGTTAGCCATTGAAATGACATGGCTGAATCAACATTTTCCAAGTTTTTGGACTTTTGTTTGGAGTCAATATCTAAGCCACTCGAACATACTTGTCTGTTTTCTGCATTCCTCGGTTGCAAAATCCAAGTAGTGAGGACTTGCTTTGATCCAACAGATATGAGTAAGAAAGTCTCGTCTTTTTCAACAGCAATATCATCAGAAATGTCGTTCAAATTGTAATTACATGATTTATATGTTACTGTGTAGGTCTTTGGGATGAAGCATGTAGCTCGCACAGCTGACCCACCTACATGCTCCCCAAGCAACTTTGAGGAATGCCATTTTCCAGAACTACCAGTCAAGAATCTGTAATAGACATCAGTATCAGAATGGAACAAACGATTCACAAACACTTATCACTTAAGAAACAAATTTACCCTGTAAGACGCACAGTTCCATCTTCACATCCGGTTGCTATCAATAGATCTGAGCTATTCTCAGGATCTGAATGGCTTGCTGGATCTATGAAGCACAACGAGTGCACTTCTCTACCATGAAACTGCAAATGGAGAACTTGAAGGAGTAATTTCTTATCATGAGTTGGAGCCCAGTGCCTGTGAATGTGAATATCATGATCCTGCTTGAAAAAAAAAAACAGCAAAAAGTTAACTATGTGATGAAAAATGTGTAACGCAAGATATAGTCGAGTCACCAACAGCAAAACTCAACAATGTGATGAAGTATGCCTTAGGTAACTCAGCAAAACTCTTGTCTTTTAGTGGTAAAGAAAATTATGCCTTAGGTAACGACCAAAACAAAGTAGTCTACACTTGCCCATAATGACATAACCAATTAAGAGATAGGGGACATGCTGTTAAAACACAATCGAATAATAATTAAAGACTAAGAACCAGTTTGCCTGATACTCCCTCCATTCCAAATTATAAGGCATTCCAAGAATCTTGGAGAGTCAAAGCATCTTAAGTTTGACCAAAATTATAGAGAAAATTACAAAAATTTATAACATCAAATAGGTATACTATGAAAATATAATTAATGAAGAATCTAATGATACTTAATTGGTGTCATAAATATTATTATCTTATCATATAAATTTGGTCAAACTTGAGATCCTTTGACTCTCCAAGATTCTTGGAATGCCTTATAATTTGGGATGGAGGGAGTAGCATTTTAGAGTTGAGACAAGATTGTGCATGTCTCAAAACGCAAAGAGATGAAAATTAAAGTTGCACTCTCTTGTGACTAATACAAAATTACAAGCCCTCAAAATAAGCTATCAATAGCAAGCCTATGAACACATGGAAGCTTCAGAATAGAAGAAATAATTCCCATGAGGTGTGTTGACTTTCACTAGAACATCAGCAGTTTCAAACTTTTATGTTCTATATAGATGGCTCAAGTATCCTGTGGAGGCTGGCGGCGCCCTTATTCTTATTATCTTGGGACAGTCCCCGAATATCAGAACTGCTTTGCCTTTATAAAGGTTTGTGTTCTAAATTTCTTTACTTGTGTTTTGTGGATTTGTTTTCTCAGCTGATGTTCTAGTGAAAGTCAACACACCTCATGGGAATTATTTCTTCTATTCTGAAGCTTCCATGTGTTCATAGGCTTGCTATTGATAGCTTATTTTGAGGGCTTGTAATTTTGTATTAGTCACAAGAGAGTGCAACTTTAATTTTCATCTCTTTGCGTTTTGAGACATGCACAATCTTGTCTCAACTCTAAAATGCTACTCCCTCCATCCCAAATTATAAGGCATTCCAAGAATCTTGGAGAGTCAAAGGATCTCAAGTTTGACCAAATTTATATGATAAGATAATAATATTTATGACACCAATTAAGTATCATTAGATTCTTCATTAATTATATTTTCATAGTATACCTATTTGATGTTATAAATTTTTGTAATTTTCTCTATAATTTTGGTCAAACTTAAGATGCTTTGACTCTCCAAGATTCTTGGAATGCCTTATAATTTGGAATGGAGGGAGTATCAGGCAAACTGGTTCTTAGTCTTTAATTATTATTCGATTGTGTTTTAACAGCATGTCCCCTATCTCTTAATTGGTTATGTCATTATGGGCAAGTGTAGACTACTTTGTTTTGGTCGTTACCTAAGGCATAATTTTCTTTACCACTAAAAGACAAGAGTTTTGCTGAGTTACCTAAGGCATACTTCATCACATTGTTGAGTTTTGCTGTTGGTGACTCGACTATATCTTGCGTTACACATTTTTCATCACATAGTTAACTTTTTGCTGTTTTTTTTTTCAAGCAGGATCATGATATTCACATTCACAGGCACTGGGCTCCAACTCATGATAAGAAATTACTCCTTCAAGTTCTCCATTTGCAGTTTCATGGTAGAGAAGTGCACTCGTTGTGCTTCATAGATCCAGCAAGCCATTCAGATCCTGAGAATAGCTCAGATCTATTGATAGCAACCGGATGTGAAGATGGAACTGTGCGTCTTACAGGGTAAATTTGTTTCTTAAGTGATAAGTGTTTGTGAATCGTTTGTTCCATTCTGATACTGATGTCTATTACAGATTCTTGACTGGTAGTTCTGGAAAATGGCATTCCTCAAAGTTGCTTGGGGAGCATGTAGGTGGGTCAGCTGTGCGAGCTACATGCTTCATCCCAAAGACCTACACAGTAACATATAAATCATGTAATTACAATTTGAACGACATTTCTGATGATATTGCTGTTGAAAAAGACGAGACTTTCTTACTCATATCTGTTGGATCAAAGCAAGTCCTCACTACTTGGATTTTGCAACCGAGGAATGCAGAAAACAGACAAGTATGTTCGAGTGGCTTAGATATTGACTCCAAACAAAAGTCCAAAAACTTGGAAAATGTTGATTCAGCCATGTCATTTCAATGGCTAACTACCCACATGCCACCAAAGCTTCCTAGGAACGGGCTGAAATCTGGCCACATAAAACAGAGCGTTGAGGAAGGAAATTCCTCTGTTGTACAGCCAAATATGGATGTTATGGATCACATGGAAAATGACTGGCGTTACCTTTCTGTTACAGCATTTCATTTGAAACATCCGGTTCTCAGGTAAGATCCAGTATTGTGATTCATGTGCTGCTGGCAGTAGAGTCTAGCTAGCATAGCCTCTGTTTCATGCTCTTGCATCCTGTAATCTTAATTTAATCTCTTCCGTTCACAGCAGGTTGACAGTATGTTTTGTTGTTGTTGCTTGCTCGGATGCAACGGTTGTGCTCCGTGCTCTTCTGTTACCTTCTCGATTGTGGTATGCATTGTGCATTTCTGAATAAATTTTCTATTTGTAGTTTTCTTGGCTGCTTCTGAGCTGCTACCTCTTTGTACAGGTTTGATGTTGCCTTGTTGGTTCCACAGGCATCGCCAGTTTTGGTGCTGCGGCATATTATCATCAATGGTAGCCACTATAAAGGTCAGTTCTATCTTTTCTCCTGACGTGACAATGGTTTTATGTTAATTAAATTAGTGCTCTTTTTTTTTTCAGATGACGCTGGAGACAGATACCTTATTGCGAGTGGATCAACAGATGGCAGCATTACCTTTTGGAACCTGACAGAGACCATTCATGGCTTCATACAACTAATATCGGAGACTCAACCACACATGAGTATTGATTATCAAAAGCGTCCCAGGACCGGAAGAGGGAGTCAAGGTGGTCGTCGCCGGTGGAGACCACTGGCATATGCTTTGAAGAAGAGAGATGGAGATATATCACCCTCTGATGGGAGCAACCTGGGTAGCCTAAAAGCTGCTGAAAGTTCATCTGAAGCTTCTGGTGTGGAAAACACTCAGATTATAGTGCATGAAGCAAGTGACGGCTCAAACACTGAGATGCCTTCAAGTACCCAATCATGTGATATACCTGAATTGAGACCAATGCACTTGTTATCTGGTGTTCACCAATCAGGCGTTAATTGCCTCCACATATCATACTCAACACCTGACAAGTCATACTGTATCATAAGTGGCGGGGATGATCAAGCTGTTCAGTGCTTCAACTTCAGAGTAGTATCTTCAGAAGATTGCTTAACAACCACAACAAGGCTAAATTCGCATGACAATGACACACTTAAAATTCTATATCAACATGAGGCATCATCAGCTCATAGTGCAGCAGTTAAAGGTTTGTCACCATTTAAACCAATGTAGTTCATATATCCCATTCTTTCAGCCTGTTTTGTTGGAGTTATGCAAGCATATATGCATGTTTTACACTAGGAATTTGGACAGACGGCACTTGGGCTTTCTCTACTGGCCTTGATCAAAGAGTAAGATGCTGGAAGATGGGATTAACCGGCGAATTCACGGAATACTCCCATGCTATCATTAGCGTGCCCGAGCCTGAAACTCTAGATGTTTTCCATGACCGGTGAGCAAGTCTTTAACGATGTGTGTGTTTACCTCTATCTTTTGATGTTTCTGAATTCTAATACTGGTGGTGGTTGCCTTGTTAGGGCCAAGAGGAAGTACCACATTGCTGTTGCTGGAAGGGGTATGCAAATGGTCGAGTTCTCACCACCTGAAGATGATTGACTAAAATGATTGCAACCGTATGGATGTTACATGGATGTTGCTTTTGCTCGGCTTGCGTGGATCATGTAGGGAGTAACCAACGTGTTATTAGAAACGTTTGGTGCGCAGGGGTAGGGAGCTGGATTTTTTGTTTGTTTGTCAAGGATGGAACAAACGATTCACAAACACTTATCACTTAAGAAACAAATTTACCCTGTAAGACGCACAGTTCCATCTTCACATCCGGTTGCTATCAATAGATCTGAGCTATTCTCAGGATCTGAATGGCTTGCTGGATCTATGAAGCACAACGAGTGCACTTCTCTACCATGAAACTGCAAATGGAGAACTTGAAGGAGTAATTTCTTATCATGAGTTGGAGCCCAGTGCCTGTGAATGTGAATATCATGATCCTGCTTGAAAAAAAAAAACAGCAAAAAGTTAACTATGTGATGAAAAATGTGTAACGCAAGATATAGTCGAGTCACCAACAGCAAAACTCAACAATGTGATGAAGTATGCCTTAGGTAACTCAGCAAAACTCTTGTCTTTTAGTGGTAAAGAAAATTATGCCTTAGGTAACGACCAAAACAAAGTAGTCTACACTTGCCCATAATGACATAGTGGAAGATAAAAGGGTCTCTGATGATCTGAACTATGATTCTGAGATCTTTGTAGTATCCTCCCCTTCTGTTTCGGGGCAGTATGGTCCCCTGGATAGGTGTGATGTATTTATTTATGGTTTCACAAATTACATGGTACCTCTATCTCTCATCTTGTGACAGTGAAATTGTTTATTCATTGGTTCATCACAGCAAAAGCGAGTATGTTCGTTGTCTACACTTTGCAGAAGAAAATGTTCTGTATGTTGCCACAAATAATGGATATCTGCATCATGCCGAACTCTCTAACATAGAGGATGTAAGATGGACTGAGATTATTCAGGTCACTGAGAAAGCACCAATTATCTGCATGGATGTCATGACAACATACTCAAACCTTTCTTTGAATAGGGAGGACATAATTGCCCTTGGAGATGGACGGGGAAATGTTACTATTGTCCGTTTAACCAGTGGCAGCAGTGAACCTAAACTAGATCTATCTTTTACCTGGTCAGCAGAAAAAGATAGGCAACTACTAGCAGTATACTGGTGCAAGACTCTTGAATGTAGGTCAGTGAATTGTTAAATTTCTCGTTAAGACATTTTAAATAGCAGTTATTCATTATTCTCACCAGATTTTCACTTGCAGCCACATTTTCACAGCTGATCCTAGGGGTGTGCTTAAGTTGTGGAACATAAGAGATGCCCTGTTCTCAAGTAATGATATTATCAATGCACGTCAGATATTTCCACTTGTAGCAGTGTTTGAATCCCCCTTTGGAGCTCGAATCATGTGTCTAGATGCATCTCCTGGAGAGGAGGTGATGATCTTAAAGCCTCTCGGATTTCAATTGAAGACAAAATCATAAATTCTTATTGATAGAATCCTTTATGTGAATATTATGTATTAGTAACTGGGACTATAGCGATAATGCTTGTATATCTAGGATTAGCCAACAGAATATACATCATTTCATTTAACTGCTAATTTGTTGAACTTCTAACAAAAGTATAAAACTAAGAATAAGATTTGAATACGTGAGACATAATTTTTCTCTTTTTTCTTGTGCAGATCCTTATAACTGGTGATAAAAGGGGTAACATCACAGCCTTTCCTTTCCTAAAATATTGGTACTGCATGACAGTGGTCTGATGCAACAGAAGATGCTTCCATGTGATCGTTTTAAAGGAGCTCATGGCATTTCTAGTGTCACAAGTGTTCATATAAAAGACTCGATTTCTGATCATATTGAAATTCACACTGTATGCCCACAATTATATTGTTATTCATATTATCAAAGTCATGGGTTCGCTCTGACATATGCTCCTCATCCTTAAAATTTTATAGACCGGAGGAGATGGCTGCATTTGCTTTTTCAAGTATGGAAGAAACGTGCAGAAGATTGATTTTTTTGGAATGAGGCAAGTAAAAGAACTGGGCACCATTCAATCCGTCTACACTAATCTTGCATCTGACAGCCAATTGAGTAGTACCTACGCAATAGGTTTCACCTCTGCAGATTTTATCATTTGGGACCTTGGGAATGAAACAAAGGTAACAGAATACATGTACCATATGAATTGGCCAGTCAGAATCAACGGTTCAGCTAATCAGCAGTTTCAAACTTTTATGTTCTATATAGATGGCTCAAGTATCCTGTGGAGGCTGGCGGCGCCCTTATTCTTATTATCTTGGGACAGTCCCCGAATATCAGAACTGCTTTGCCTTTATAAAGGTTTGTGTTCTAAATTTCTTTACTTGTGTTTTGTGGATTTGTTTTCTCAGCTGATGTTCTAGTGAAAGTCAACACACCTCATGGGAATTATTTCTTCTATTCTGAAGCTTCCATGTGTTCATAGGCTTGCTATTGATAGCTTATTTTGAGGGCTTGTAATTTTGTATTAGTCACAAGAGAGTGCAACTTTAATTTTCATCTCTTTGCGTTTTGAGACATGCACAATCTTGTCTCAACTCTAAAATGCTACTCCCTCCATCCCAAATTATAAGGCATTCCAAGAATCTTGGAGAGTCAAAGGATCTCAAGTTTGACCAAATTTATATGATAAGATAATAATATTTATGACACCAATTAAGTATCATTAGATTCTTCATTAATTATATTTTCATAGTATACCTATTTGATGTTATAAATTTTTGTAATTTTCTCTATAATTTTGGTCAAACTTAAGATGCTTTGACTCTCCAAGATTCTTGGAATGCCTTATAATTTGGAATGGAGGGAGTATCAGGCAAACTGGTTCTTAGTCTTTAATTATTATTCGATTGTGTTTTAACAGCATGTCCCCTATCTCTTAATTGGTTATGTCATTATGGGCAAGTGTAGACTACTTTGTTTTGGTCGTTACCTAAGGCATAATTTTCTTTACCACTAAAAGACAAGAGTTTTGCTGAGTTACCTAAGGCATACTTCATCACATTGTTGAGTTTTGCTGTTGGTGACTCGACTATATCTTGCGTTACACATTTTTCATCACATAGTTAACTTTTTGCTGTTTTTTTTTTCAAGCAGGATCATGATATTCACATTCACAGGCACTGGGCTCCAACTCATGATAAGAAATTACTCCTTCAAGTTCTCCATTTGCAGTTTCATGGTAGAGAAGTGCACTCGTTGTGCTTCATAGATCCAGCAAGCCATTCAGATCCTGAGAATAGCTCAGATCTATTGATAGCAACCGGATGTGAAGATGGAACTGTGCGTCTTACAGGGTAAATTTGTTTCTTAAGTGATAAGTGTTTGTGAATCGTTTGTTCCATCCTTGACAAACAAACAAAAAATCCAGCTCCCTACCCCTGCGCACCAAACGTTTCTAATAACACGTTGGTTACTCCCTACATGATCCACGCAAGCCGAGCAAAAGCAACATCCATGTAACATCCATACGGTTGCAATCATTTTAGTCAATCATCTTCAGGTGGTGAGAACTCGACCATTTGCATACCCCTTCCAGCAACAGCAATGTGGTACTTCCTCTTGGCCCTAACAAGGCAACCACCACCAGTATTAGAATTCAGAAACATCAAAAGATAGAGGTAAACACACACATCGTTAAAGACTTGCTCACCGGTCATGGAAAACATCTAGAGTTTCAGGCTCGGGCACGCTAATGATAGCATGGGAGTATTCCGTGAATTCGCCGGTTAATCCCATCTTCCAGCATCTTACTCTTTGATCAAGGCCAGTAGAGAAAGCCCAAGTGCCGTCTGTCCAAATTCCTAGTGTAAAACATGCATATATGCTTGCATAACTCCAACAAAACAGGCTGAAAGAATGGGATATATGAACTACATTGGTTTAAATGGTGACAAACCTTTAACTGCTGCACTATGAGCTGATGATGCCTCATGTTGATATAGAATTTTAAGTGTGTCATTGTCATGCGAATTTAGCCTTGTTGTGGTTGTTAAGCAATCTTCTGAAGATACTACTCTGAAGTTGAAGCACTGAACAGCTTGATCATCCCCGCCACTTATGATACAGTATGACTTGTCAGGTGTTGAGTATGATATGTGGAGGCAATTAACGCCTGATTGGTGAACACCAGATAACAAGTGCATTGGTCTCAATTCAGGTATATCACATGATTGGGTACTTGAAGGCATCTCAGTGTTTGAGCCGTCACTTGCTTCATGCACTATAATCTGAGTGTTTTCCACACCAGAAGCTTCAGATGAACTTTCAGCAGCTTTTAGGCTACCCAGGTTGCTCCCATCAGAGGGTGATATATCTCCATCTCTCTTCTTCAAAGCATATGCCAGTGGTCTCCACCGGCGACGACCACCTTGACTCCCTCTTCCGGTCCTGGGACGCTTTTGATAATCAATACTCATGTGTGGTTGAGTCTCCGATATTAGTTGTATGAAGCCATGAATGGTCTCTGTCAGGTTCCAAAAGGTAATGCTGCCATCTGTTGATCCACTCGCAATAAGGTATCTGTCTCCAGCGTCATCTGAAAAAAAAAAGAGCACTAATTTAATTAACATAAAACCATTGTCACGTCAGGAGAAAAGATAGAACTGACCTTTATAGTGGCTACCATTGATGATAATATGCCGCAGCACCAAAACTGGCGATGCCTGTGGAACCAACAAGGCAACATCAAACCTGTACAAAGAGGTAGCAGCTCAGAAGCAGCCAAGAAAACTACAAATAGAAAATTTATTCAGAAATGCACAATGCATACCACAATCGAGAAGGTAACAGAAGAGCACGGAGCACAACCGTTGCATCCGAGCAAGCAACAACAACAAAACATACTGTCAACCTGCTGTGAACGGAAGAGATTAAATTAAGATTACAGGATGCAAGAGCATGAAACAGAGGCTATGCTAGCTAGACTCTACTGCCAGCAGCACATGAATCACAATACTGGATCTTACCTGAGAACCGGATGTTTCAAATGATAATGCTGTAACAGAAAGGTAACGCCAGTCATTTTCCATGTGATCCATAACATCCATATTTGGCTGTACAACAGAGGAATTTCCTTCCTCAACGCTCTGTTTTATGTGGCCAGATTTCAGCCCGTTCCTAGGAAGCTTTGGTGGCATGTGGGTAGTTAGCCATTGAAATGACATGGCTGAATCAACATTTTCCAAGTTTTTGGACTTTTGTTTGGAGTCAATATCTAAGCCACTCGAACATACTTGTCTGTTTTCTGCATTCCTCGGTTGCAAAATCCAAGTAGTGAGGACTTGCTTTGATCCAACAGATATGAGTAAGAAAGTCTCGTCTTTTTCAACAGCAATATCATCAGAAATGTCGTTCAAATTGTAATTACATGATTTATATGTTACTGTGTAGGTCTTTGGGATGAAGCATGTAGCTCGCACAGCTGACCCACCTACATGCTCCCCAAGCAACTTTGAGGAATGCCATTTTCCAGAACTACCAGTCAAGAATCTGTAATAGACATCAGTATCAGAATGGAACAAACGATTCACAAACACTTATCACTTAAGAAACAAATTTACCCTGTAAGACGCACAGTTCCATCTTCACATCCGGTTGCTATCAATAGATCTGAGCTATTCTCAGGATCTGAATGGCTTGCTGGATCTATGAAGCACAACGAGTGCACTTCTCTACCATGAAACTGCAAATGGAGAACTTGAAGGAGTAATTTCTTATCATGAGTTGGAGCCCAGTGCCTGTGAATGTGAATATCATGATCCTGCTTGAAAAAAAAAACAGCAAAAAGTTAACTATGTGATGAAAAATGTGTAACGCAAGATATAGTCGAGTCACCAACAGCAAAACTCAACAATGTGATGAAGTATGCCTTAGGTAACTCAGCAAAACTCTTGTCTTTTAGTGGTAAAGAAAATTATGCCTTAGGTAACGACCAAAACAAAGTAGTCTACACTTGCCCATAATGACATAACCAATTAAGAGATAGGGGACATGCTGTTAAAACACAATCGAATAATAATTAAAGACTAAGAACCAGTTTGCCTGATACTCCCTCCATTCCAAATTATAAGGCATTCCAAGAATCTTGGAGAGTCAAAGCATCTTAAGTTTGACCAAAATTATAGAGAAAATTACAAAAATTTATAACATCAAATAGGTATACTATGAAAATATAATTAATGAAGAATCTAATGATACTTAATTGGTGTCATAAATATTATTATCTTATCATATAAATTTGGTCAAACTTGAGATCCTTTGACTCTCCAAGATTCTTGGAATGCCTTATAATTTGGGATGGAGGGAGTAGCATTTTAGAGTTGAGACAAGATTGTGCATGTCTCAAAACGCAAAGAGATGAAAATTAAAGTTGCACTCTCTTGTGACTAATACAAAATTACAAGCCCTCAAAATAAGCTATCAATAGCAAGCCTATGAACACATGGAAGCTTCAGAATAGAAGAAATAATTCCCATGAGGTGTGTTGACTTTCACTAGAACATCAGCTGAGAAAACAAATCCACAAAACACAAGTAAAGAAATTTAGAACACAAACCTTTATAAAGGCAAAGCAGTTCTGATATTCGGGGACTGTCCCAAGATAATAAGAATAAGGGCGCCGCCAGCCTCCACAGGATACTTGAGCCATCTATATAGAACATAAAAGTTTGAAACTGCTGATTAGCTGAACCGTTGATTCTGACTGGCCAATTCATATGGTACATGTATTCTGTTACCTTTGTTTCATTCCCAAGGTCCCAAATGATAAAATCTGCAGAGGTGAAACCTATTGCGTAGGTACTACTCAATTGGCTGTCAGATGCAAGATTAGTGTAGACGGATTGAATGGTGCCCAGTTCTTTTACTTGCCTCATTCCAAAAAAATCAATCTTCTGCACGTTTCTTCCATACTTGAAAAAGCAAATGCAGCCATCTCCTCCGGTCTATAAAATTTTAAGGATGAGGAGCATATGTCAGAGCGAACCCATGACTTTGATAATATGAATAACAATATAATTGTGGGCATACAGTGTGAATTTCAATATGATCAGAAATCGAGTCTTTTATATGAACACTTGTGACACTAGAAATGCCATGAGCTCCTTTAAAACGATCACATGGAAGCATCTTCTGTTGCATCAGACCACTGTCATGCAGTACCAATATTTTAGGGAAAGGAAAGGCTGTGATGTTACCCCTTTTATCACCAGTTATAAGGATCTGCACAAGAAAAAAGAGAAAAATTATGTCTCACGTATTCAAATCTTATTCTTAGTTTTATACTTTTGTTAGAAGTTCAACAAATTAGCAGTTAAATGAAATGATGTATATTCTGTTGGCTAATCCTAGATATACAAGCATTATCGCTATAGTCCCAGTTACTAATACATAATATTCACATAAAGGATTCTATCAATAAGAATTTATGATTTTGTCTTCAATTGAAATCCGAGAGGCTTTAAGATCATCACCTCCTCTCCAGGAGATGCATCTAGACACATGATTCGAGCTCCAAAGGGGGATTCAAACACTGCTACAAGTGGAAATATCTGACGTGCATTGATAATATCATTACTTGAGAACAGGGCATCTCTTATGTTCCACAACTTAAGCACACCCCTAGGATCAGCTGTGAAAATGTGGCTGCAAGTGAAAATCTGGTGAGAATAATGAATAACTGCTATTTAAAATGTCTTAACGAGAAATTTAACAATTCACTGACCTACATTCAAGAGTCTTGCACCAGTATACTGCTAGTAGTTGCCTATCTTTTTCTGCTGACCAGGTAAAAGATAGATCTAGTTTAGGTTCACTGCTGCCACTGGTTAAACGGACAATAGTAACATTTCCCCGTCCATCTCCAAGGGCAATTATGTCCTCCCTATTCAAAGAAAGGTTTGAGTATGTTGTCATGACATCCATGCAGATAATTGGTGCTTTCTCAGTGACCTGAATAATCTCAGTCCATCTTACATCCTCTATGTTAGAGAGTTCGGCATGATGCAGATATCCATTATTTGTGGCAACATACAGAACATTTTCTTCTGCAAAGTGTAGACAACGAACATACTCGCTTTTGCTGTGATGAACCAATGAATAAACAATTTCACTGTCACAAGATGAGAGATAGAGGTACCATGTAATTTGTGAAACCATAAATAAATACATCACACCTATCCAGGGGACCATACTGCCCCGAAACAGAAGGGGAGGATACTACAAAGATCTCAGAATCATAGTTCAGATCATCAGAGACCCTTTTATCTTCCACTATGTCATGAAAAATGGAGTTGCATAGATGGTGCACTTTGATTGCTGAATCAAACCCAGCAGTGACCATGAGCAGTGAGCTTGGGTCAAATAAACATCGCCATATTCCTCGCCCACTGTAGATAAGAGTAGCACAATGGATTATTTTCGGTTTTCGCTTTAGATTCCAGATAGTTAAACACCAGATTACTAAAAAGTTACAATCTAACAGCTACATCTTTCCAACTTACATGTGTTCTTTGAACATCTTGATTAGCTTCCCATCCATTCCCCAAATGCAACAAGTACAATCCTCACCAGCAGTTATAACCATCTAGTACAGTTGCAAACAGTAAGAAGTCTAAAACTTTTTTTTTTTAAAAAAAAAGTAAAAAACGATGAACTGGAAATTTTACAAAATTTCTATTTATTCAGGGGAAAAAAGTTTGGTGACATCTTTCCAAACTAGAAATACAAGTAAAAATAAAGTATAGCCAAATGATGCACATACAAAGGGAGAGGGAACAAAGTATCACAAACTTACAGAATCAGAAACATAGCAGTCCCATATCCTAGCACTATGCCCAAAAAGAGTGAGTTTTGGTATAATTTCGACATTGTCTTGACTGGCTGTCTGATTGACAGAACCCTGTGATTTGAAACTCAACATCCACACGCGAGCACTGCCACATCAGTGAAACTAAATAGGTCAACAATATCATGAAAGGCAGTCTAAAAAAAGTTACTGGTGCAGGTAGTGAGAGCCCAAATAAAAATAAACCAACCTACGGTCATCAGAAACAGACATAAACTTTGATCCATCAGAGGACCAAGCTATTCGGAATATTGAGCCTTCATGCTCCTTCAGCCTACCAAGATGAACTGTCATGCGCTGATTATCATCAGGATTTATTATCTTGGGACTGTTTACATCAAAAGTATCTCCTTCATTCGAGCATACCATGGAGGATCCCATAACTTGTGCCAATTTCCATATGAGAATCTGGAAAATAGGACTAAAGTTGAGAGCTATATTTCTGATGGATGTGAACTTCCTCGTACGGACATTTAGAAAGATTCTCCTCGAACAGTTAAACTGGAACTGAAACAGAAAAAGCTTGAGAGCCTGGAAAGCTTACCTCGTTTAAAATGGTCCCGGATGCCACAAGAAGTTCTCTAACAGAGTCTCCCCACATTCTCATGGAATACAGAAGGCACTTCTCTGCACCCAGAAGGCAATTTTGTAAGCAAACATGGACGGGGAATTTAGCACAGGTCATATGCCAATTGGACCAAAGTTAGCACGGAGATGCATGGTCATCAAACCTGGAGACTTCACTCGGGTAACCAACGCACACTTGCTCACATCCCACAGCGTTACTGAATTATCACTCAGACCAATCGCAAGCAGCCCATCGACCTGCACCGGTGTCGTAGCAGGGTTGGTAAAAACGAAAAGCTCCACTTCAGACTCCACAATAAGAGTGCGAACCAAGCGTGGTACCTCCAGGAAATGAGCGTCGAGCACCCAATGGTCGAAGCCCGGGATCCTCTGCTCCAGCTCCAGCCGCGCCTCGCCCACCTCGCCGCCATCTGCTTCAACACCGAATCCGAGGGAGAATAGCTTCACCCTCCTTTCGCCGAACACCGCGAGCGTGTAGCTGTCGGGGCCTCCGCTCCGGGGCTCGATATAGTGGACGCGCACCCCGTCGAACACTCGGAACGACGCGACGAGCCTGGCGGCGCCCACCTCGTACAAGAGCAGCTGCGATCCGGTGCCTGCGGCCACAGGGCGAAGGCCGTGGATGTTATCACCCGTCCGCTGAGGCAAGCAGAGACGACACACGCATTCCACAGCGGCGCGGGCGAGCCACGTAGGCGCGGGAGGGCATGCGGCGAGGAGGGGAGGAAGGAGACGGGAGCGTACCAGCGAGGAGGAGAGGGTGCGGCGAGGAGGGGAGGAAGGAGAGCGCGGAGACGTCTCCCAGGTAGGAGCCCGGACGGAGGTGGCCGCCGGCGGCCATCGGCGAGGCGGCGTAGGCTGCGGTAGCGCTTGGAATTGACGGCGACGGCTGCCGCTCGAAGCTCAATTAGGTTTGGGGTTTGGGCTCGATTTGCATTCCCTCCATAACCTTCATCAGTCCCTTCAAACATTGGGCCTGGCCGCTGCAGTCTGGGCCGGGTTCGATAAAACATGAGCTGCTGAACTCAAAGCACATTTTAAAAAACTTTTTATTAAAAAAATACTAAAGCACAGTTTCTTTTAGGGCTGGACAAAAAACTCGTTAAGCTGGCTCGGTGGCTCGGTACAAAAGTGCTCCGATTAGACTTATTTTTCTTTTAAAATAAAAATGACTTGATTTGGAACGACTTTCAACTTCGGCTCGGCTCGTTAGGCTCGGCTCGTTAGGCTCGTCATGAAGTTAGGTCTTAAACAATGCAGGAAATAATGATGAATAAGATTATACTAATTTCTAAAAAAGCTCGAAAAAAACTACGGTTGGCTCGATATCCAGCCTTAGTTTCTTTATATAGAACTAGCTAACATGGCCATTCGTTACGTTACAACAGGAGGCACAGTAAATCTATATCTCTTATAAAGATAAACCTTACTAACGATTTATCTTACCATGCAAAGTGTCCATATCAGTATCTTATAAAGATAAATTCCATTAGCAATTTATCTTGTCATGCAAAGTGTCCACGTGAACATCCACTAGAAGATCCCACTAACACATTCAACTATCTCGTCATGCAAAGTGTCCACATCAACATCCACTAACACATCCAACTAACACATGTCATTATGTCTTCATTCAAGCTATTCACATTAGCAAACCACATCATTTATTAACATATATTTAGTTGTCCATATTAGAATGCTAAAAATAATCCATTATCATGTATTATGATATTTACCTAATCATATTAGTAAATATAAGTAGTAAAATTTTACCAGCGATTCCCGCAGCAATACGCGGGGCATTCTTCTAGTAAACTTATTCTTATACTAGCACCGGGGGGCGCGCTACGCTGCGCTGGCTCAAAGAGAAGTTAAAAAAAAGTGAGGAAAAAAGAACAGTGCATGTGGGACCCACATGAACAGTACTTTGGACCCACATGAGCCGTGCATATGTGGGACCCCACGTGGACAGTGACTGGGCCGCATGAACAGATCCCCGCTACAGTCCCAAGTGGCTGAGAGAGCATGGATTTATTCCTCGTTAAAGATATCTAGTATCTATTATACCAAAGCTGATCACCTGCGCGGCCACGTCGTCCGTCACGGTTCTGTGTTACTGTAGCATTAGGTTTCCTTAGGCTGTGTTTAGTTTCTACTTAAATTTTTTTCACCCCATCACATTGAAGGTTTGGACACATGCATGGAGTATTAAATGTAGATGAAAAAAAAACTAATTGTACAGTTTGGTTAGAAACCACAAGACGAATCTTTTAAGCCTAATTAAGCCGTCATTAGCTTTAAGTGCTACAGTACACACATGTGCTAATGACGGCTTAATAAATTCGTCTCGCGGTTTCGAAGCGAGTTATGTATATCTGATGTGACGAAAAAAAATTTCAATCACGAACTAAACGAGGCCTTATTTTCCCCCTTCCGTTCCCTGGATTTCCTTTTTTTCCCCTTCCTTTCCCTACCTGCCCTTATTTATGCCCGTCCGCCACCTGCGACGCCGCGACTTCCACCCGCGCCTTCTAGGACCCTCGCGGAAGTAGCAGAAAACAACCCCCGGCCCTCAACGTCGCCCCCACCTGCCCTAAGCGCCGCGCGCCACCCCTCGCGAGGAAGCCCGGCTGAGCGGCCACCGTGCCCCCTTCACCCTCCCCGACGTCGCGACCTCGCCGAAGCCACGATGCCGCAGCTACGCCCTCTCCGGCTCGGCTTCGCGACGAGCTCTGCCTCTCCCAAAGACGTGCGCTCCAACCCTCCCTCTTCCCGGCTCTGGTGGCCCGATGTTATGCCGCGCCACTACGGCAGCTTCGGCGCGGCCAAATCCTAGCGGCGCAGCCCGGCACCATCACGCCCGCGCCGGCTTCCCTGTCGCCTCGTGTCACACCTAGTTTTCTAGAGAACAAAACCAGGCTCGTCATATGTGTGCCCAGGAAGTCCACACATACAACAACAGAATAGATATCAAAACAATATTTATATAAAGTGGAATACATTCTATAATAACACTTACAACCATCAGACTAACGCAGAACGGGTGCTAAACTTCTGCTCGGGTTCCATTCTTCTCAGGGATGGCTGACTGA
>JAHUYU010002207.1:0-18128 GCA_030439765.1 Tripidium arundinaceum
TGAATGTGTTTTTGAGTCTCATGCTTCTCTGAATCATCATGTGCATATGTCCATAACTAAATGCAAGTTACAGTTTTGCCAATTTGTTTGGTTGTTATCTGTTGTCAGAGAAGGACTCCTAATTGTCGGTGTTCGGTCCCGAGGGGGTCCTAAACCGACGAGTAAATGCTGTGTGTCCCTTTCCTGGATGGTGATGCAAGGAGAACACACAGGGGTTTATCCTGGTTCGGGCAAAAGGAGGCCCTACGTCCAGCGAGAGGGGGAGAGAGTTTTGTATTTCCTTGCACCGAGGTGCTCGTGTAGGGGTTACAAGCTTGCGAGAGAGGGCCGCGAGCCCAAGTCTCAAAGAGAGGAAAAAGAGTACAAAGGTGATTGCTTGAGATGTTGATCTCTATCTTGTATCTTGCATGTTGTCCATTGTCCTTCGGAGTCCCCCGGCTTGCCCCTTTTATAGGGCAAGAGGTGGCCAAGACGACGGGGAGCCTTGAGATGATGTTTTGTCGATCCCTGTTAAGGTGACTGTTGCGACGTGCCCTAGGAATGGAAGGCCATCCCTGGACACCACGGTGACGTAGAGGACGAGACACCGAAATGACCCGGAGTGCGTGCCATGCTGTACTTCTTTCCCTGTTGAACTGTGCGGGGCGTCGAGGTTGGGTCGAGGCCGGGTCGAGACCGGACGGATAAGTCCGAATCCCAGGGATTGCGGTATACGGACTTTGTCGTATCCTCCCTCGAGGGTAACTGGTGACGTACAGTGCGCGGTAAGGTGTGTACAGTGACGGGTTTCACCCCCCATCACGGGATGGGTGGTAAAACAGTGAGGACTGACACTGGCATTGTTCCCACGTCGACCTTGATCGCAGCCATACCGGTAGGTGGCAGTAGGTAATCGCATTAAATGCCATAGCTTTTGTCCTGGGGTAGGTAAAGAGAAGGGATCGAGCGTCTCGACCCGGGCTCACGCGAGTCGGAGTTTTTTCCAGTGGGCAGACGAGCCTCGCGCGGGTCGGGGCGCAGTCGAGATACCTCGCTGTGCGGGACGGGGCGCGGTCGAGGCGCCCCCATCGAGGGTGCCTCGTACGAGTCGGAGCCGGAGCGCGGTCGAGGCACTCCGTCGAGCTGCCCTCGTACGAGGCGGATGTTGACGGTTCTTAAGTATCAATTATAACCATCAAATAAATAAAGAAAAGGACCTATATGCAAGCAACACCTAGAATTAGGGTTTGATCTAACAGAATTCCACGAGTTTTGCTGTTTATCTATTTCTGCAGGGGGTTATCAGGAAATACGGAAGAAAGGCCCACATGTCGGATTAATGACGGGATATTAACCGAACATGTAATTATCTTACATCTAGAAGATTCCAGAAGCCACGGGAACGAACGGGAGCCGTAACGGGGCCGGACACAGGGCGCCCGCCCTGTGCCCTAGGGCGCCCGCCCTGCCCCCAGGACCAATCAGGTCGAGTCTCGCGGATTATGCTCCACCGCCTTTGAGGATCAAGGAAAACCGTAGGATGAAGGTCGGTTTGATCCGACGGTCCAGATTCATCCAAAAGGGCTATATAAGCAAGGCCCCTGACCCCTGGTGGAGAAGACCCCAATTCATTATTCAGTTGCATATCTCTAGTTAGGGTTTAGAGAGAGAGGTTCCCTCTAGGGTTCCCACCTCTTAGGGCTTAGCATCCAATGTGAAAGTAGAATTAGTTCTACTAGATTGAGAGAGATAGAGTGGAGGTGTAGATCGGAGGAAGCCGGCCTGTCGGTGTCTACTCCGAGGTTGTACCTGCGGAAGCAAGTTCTTCTAACCCGAGGCTTGTTCTCAGGATTCTTCAGTATTTCGACTTCTAAATTCTAGTAAGTTCTTTGTTTTATTGTTCTTTGGTTTATGAGTTTACTTTGATCTCTTCGCGTAGAGTTTAGAGTAATCATCTCTAGCGTAAACATGGTGTTTAAGCTAGGATACTCATAGATATCCCCTTGTCTAGCCGGACCGTGGTAGTAGCGAGGAACGTGACAATTCCGAGTTACCTTTGTATTCCATATCCCGTTAGCAGGATCGATAGGGTTTATAGGTGCGGGTCGAACATCCTTTGTGGTGTCTAGATTCCGTAAACCTCCCCAATAGAACAGTAGATCATCCTTACCAAGGTTAGAAGAAGAGTGCGGTTGTAGTCTTCTCTATACATCACTCACATCGAATCATAGTGGTTGTAGCCTAAAGGTTAGTAGTAATAGATTTGGTTAGTCAGATGCACTCTTTCTCCTAAAGGTAAAAATATAAATACGATACCCAGGATAACATCTCGGGTGAAGTGCTCACCGATATCCGTGCGCTTGCGGATCCTATTTTCTAATTGCGTTACCAAATATCAATAAGCATTTCTGGCGCCGTTGCCGGGGAGAAAGACGGTTTGCTGAGATAACCTTGAGTCTTACTACTAGCTTGTATTCATACTTTTTATTTTCTTATCTTTTTCATTCTTTCTTTTTCTTTTTACCAAAAATGGAAAACCAAGGTTCTATATCTATCTTTGATGCCGCAACACCTTCAGCAACTGACCTTTTACCATGGGAGTCATCACAGCCTATCCAAACATCCCAGTATAAGTTAAGTTCAAGGTTGATTGCGATGATTCAAAATTTATCTTTTTCGGGAAAGGAAGACGAAAACCCTTACCTTCATATTAGAGATTTTGAGCAGACATGCGATTGTCTTCGCATTGATGGCATCTCTGATAAGACTTTACGTTGGAAGCTTTTTCCTTTTTCTTTAAGAGGAGAAGCTAGACGATGGTATAGTCAGAAGGTAAGTCAACAGCAAGGTGAATGGGGAGTTTTAAGAGCCAACTTTTGTCTAGATTTTTATTCCCTTGACCGTACTGGTGACCTTAGACTCGAAGTCCTATCTTTTAAACAAAAAGATAATGAAACTTTGGGGAAATCCTGGAAACGTTTTTCTGATCTTTTAGAATCTGGTCCAAAACTTTTGCTTGAAGACACTGTTCTTTTATTTCTTTTTTTTCGAGGTCTTCAGAAAGATAATAAACAAATGCTGCATACTATGGCTAGAGGTTCTTTCTTTCGTATCCCTACTGATGAAGCTAAGGGGATCTTGAATAGAATCCTAGAAGCTGAGATGGATAATGCCCTCCATGATAAAACCTACGAAGCCGAAGTAGACACTCTGCCAAATTTTTCATCTACTTTAGCTATCCCAAGTTTTGAGCCACAAAAGGAAGAAATTCTACCATCTGATTTCATGCTAGACATAGAATCCGATCTCTTTGCCAATTTTGGAAACATTTCAAACTACCATTCTATAGACCGACCCCAAAGCGGCCATTTTAGCATTTGTTTACCAAGTGAACGTCAATTAAGAGAGCTTATCTCGGTTATGAGTAGCGAATGGTTAGAGGAGTCAGAGCTTTCCTCTGAAGTAATCCGAGTGGACACACCCTCTATAACTATACGCTGTGCTTATAATTCTGATCAATTTAACGCTCTCTATAATCCTGTTGTGGGGATCAATATTATGTCCGAAGCTTTTGCACTTAATTTATTTGGGAAACTTGTTTTAACCCCCACAACAAAGTTCATGAAGGAATCTTCGGGACGATTAGTCCCTAGTCTTGGAATTATTAATGTCCTACCCTTTATGGTAGAAGGCTCCATGGTTCATTTAAACTTTTATATCTTTGATATATGGGGTTTTGACCTACTGATTGGACAACCTTTTAGAAGACTCCTTTATGAAGGTCAAACTGGAAAGCTCCACATTTCCTTGGGAAAGGATTTTAAACTTCCAATTACAATTACTCACTCCTTGAATAATAAGACCGAGCCATATCTTTTGCCTGATCCTATGGAGGAGGTAAAGGCTGCATCTCTAGAACTTTTAGATGATCCAGACTTAGAAGAGGAAGCCCCCTTCTTCACTGAAGAAGAGGCCGAACCTTCTGAACCTGAACCCTTAGATGAGTTTGTAGAAACACCTAGACCCCCCATAGAACTCAAAACTTTACCACCCGGTCTTACCTATGCTTTCCTAAACAATAATCCAGAGTTTCCTGTGATCGTTAGTAATAAACTCACTCAGGAGCAAACTCTGCGATTAATGACCATTCTTGAAAAACACCACTCTGTTTTCGGCTACTCACTTCAAGATCTCACAGGAATCAGTCCTATGATTTGTACCCATCGTATTCCGACAGATCCTTCTGTTACACCCTCTCGAGAGCCTCAACGTAGACTTAACAACGCGATGAGAGAGGTAGTTAAAAAAGAAGTTATAAAGTTGCTGCATGCAGGGATTATATATCCTGTGCCGCATAGTGAGTGGGTAAGCCCTGTTCAAGTTGTGCCTAAAAAGGGAGGCATGACTGTTGTTACTAATGATAAGAATGAGCTAATTCCGCAACGCACCGTCACTGGGTGGCGGATGTGCATAGACTATAGAAAACTTAATAAAGCCACGAAAAAGGATCATTTTCCTTTGCCTTTTATAGATGAGATGCTTGAGCGGTTAGCAAAACACTCGTTTTTCTGTTTTCTAGATGGATATTCAGGGTATCACCAGATCCCTATCCATCCTGATGATCAAAGCAAAACCACTTTTACATGCCCATATGGAACGTATGCTTATCGTAGAATGTCTTTTGGGTTATGTAATGCACCAGCTTCTTTTCAAAGATGTATGATGTCTATATTTTCTGATATGATTGAAGAGATTATGGAAGTTTTCATGGATGATTTCTCAGTTTATGGAAAAACTTTTGATAGTTGTCTTGAGAACTTAGATAAGGTTTTGCAAAGATGTGAAGAAAAGCACTTAATCCTTAATTGGGAAAAATGTCATTTTATGGTTAGAGAAGGAATAGTGCTAGGACACCTAGTGTCTGAAAGAGGTATTGAGGTAGATAGAGCTAAAATTGAAGTAATTGAACAACTACCTCCACCTGTGAATATAAAAGGAATTCGAAGTTTTCTTGGCCATGCTGGTTTTTATCGCAGATTTATAAAAGACTTTTCATTTATTGCGAGACCACTTACTCTTTTGCTAGCCAAGGATGCTCCTTTCGAATTTGATGATGCATGTCTAAATTCTTTCAATTTATTAAAGCAAGCACTCATCTCTGCACCAATCATTCAACCCCCTGATTGGTCGTTGCCTTTTGAAATTATGTGTGATGCTAGTGATTATGCTGTGGGGGCAGTTTTGGGACAAACTAAAGATAAAAAGCATCATGCAATTGCTTATGCAAGTAAAACTTTGACAGGAGCTCAACTTAATTATGCAACCACTGAAAAAGAGCTTCTGGCTGTTGTTTTTTCCATTGATAAATTTAGATCTTATTTAGTTGGAGCTAAGATAATTGTTTACACTGATCATGCTGCACTAAAATATTTGCTCACTAAGAAAGATGCTAAACCTCGCTTAATCAGATGGATTTTATTACTCCAAGAGTTTGACTTAGAAATAAAAGATAAAAAGGGAGTAGAAAATTCTGTTGCTGATCACTTGTCTAGAATGTACTTTAAGAATTCACAGGAACCCCCATTAATGACTCACTCCGGGACGACATGCTTTACGGGATTAACAGATCTGACCCCTGGTATGCAGATATTGTTAATTTTATGGTTTCAGGTTATGTACCACCCGGAGCAAACAAGAAGAAGCTTATTCAGGAAAGTCGTTCACATATATGGGATGAGCCATATCTCTTCCGAGTATGCGCTGATGGCCTACTTAGAAGATGTGTGACCACTGAGGAAGGATTGAAGATCATCGACAGATGTCACTCATCACCATACGGAGGACACTATGGAGCATTCCGTACACATTCAAAGATCTGGCAATGTGGATTCTATTGGCCTACGATGTACGATGACACGAAGCAATATATCAGAAGATGTGGACCATGTCAAAGGCACGGAAACATAAATACAAGGGATGCCATGCCACTCACCAACAACCTTCAGATTGAACTCTTTGATGTCTGGGGAATAGACTACATGGGTCCATTTCCCTCATCTAAGAAGTGTGAGTTCATCTTGGTGGCGGTTGATTACGTCTCCAAGTGGGTAGAGGCACTACCTTGCAAACATGCCGACAATATCAGTTCGAAGAGGATGTTTGAGGAAATCATATTTCCAAGATTTGGAGTCCCCAGGATAGTGATAAGTGATGGAGGATCACACTTCATTGACAAGCGCTTCGAGCACTATCTATCAAGACATGGAATCCGTCACAACGTCGCTACTCCCTATCATCCTCAGACAAGTGGCCAAGCAGAGACTTCTAACAAGCAAATCAAGAACATTCTTCAGAAGACGGTGAACGAGATGGGAACGGCATGGAAAGCTCCGGAGCAAATGGGGAAGGACCATTCAAGGTAATTCATTCATCATCCCACAGAGCTATCACACTTCAAAATGACGAAGGTACGTTATTCAAGGTAAATGGTCAACGTCTTAAATTATTTTTAGAGCATAGGTAAGATCGGGTGGTAAAGTTTTGAGTTCTATGGGGGGTCTAGGTGTTTCTGCAAACTCATCTAAGGGTTCAGGTTCAGAAGGTTCGACCTCTTCTTCAGTGAAGAAGGGGGCTTCCTCTTCTAAGTCTAGATCATCTAAAAGTTCTAGAGATGCAGCATTTACCTCCTCCATAGAATCAGGCAAAAGATATGGCTCGGTCTTATTATTCAAGGAGTGAGTTATTGTAATTGGAAGTTTAAAATCCTTTCCCAAGGAAATGTGGAGCTTTCCAGTTTGACCTCCATAAAGGAGGTCTTCTAAAAGGTTGTCCAATCAGTAGGTCGAAAACCCCATATATCAAAGATATAAAAGTTCAAATGAACCATGGAGCCTTCTACCATAAAGGGTAGGACATTAATAATTCCAAGACTGGGGACTAATCGTCCCGAAGATTCCTTTATGACCTTTGTTGTGGGGGTTAAAACAAGTTTCCCAAATAAATTAAGTGCAAAAGCTTCGGACATAATATTGATCCCCACAACAGGATTATAGAGAGCGTTAAATTGATCAGAATTATAAGCACAGCGTATAGTTATAGAGGGTGTGTCCACTCGGATTACTTCAAAGGAAAGCTCTGACTCCTCTAACCATTCGCTACTCATAACCAAGATAAGCTCTCTCAATTGACGTTCACTTGGTAAACAAATGCTAAATTGGCCGTTTTGGGGTCGGTCTATAGAATGGTAGTTTGAAATGTTTCCAAAATCGGCAAAGAGATCGGATTCTATGTCCAGCATGAAATCAGATGGTAGAATTTCTTCCTTTTGTGGCTCAGAACCTGGGATAGCTAAAGTAGATGAAAAATTTGGCAGAGTGTCTACTTCGGCTTCGTAGGTTTTATCATGGAGGGCATTATCCATCTCAGCTTCTAGGATTCTATTCAAGATCCCCTTAGCTTTATCAGTAGGGATACGAAAGAAAGAACCTCTAGCCATAGTATGCAGCATTTGTTTATTATCTTTCTGAAGACCTCGAAAAAAATGAATAAAAGAACAGTGTCTTCAAGCAAAAGTTTTGGACCAGATTCTAAAAGATCAGAAAAACGTTTCCAGGATTTCCCCAAAGTTTTATTATCTTTTTGTTTAAAAGATAGGACTTCGAGTCTAAGGTCGCCAGTACGGTCAAGGGAATAAAAATCTAGACAAAAGTTGTCTCTTAAAACTCCCCATTCACCTTGCTGTTGACTTACCTTCTGACTATACCATCGTCTAGCTTCTCTTAAAGAAAAAGGAAAAAGCTTCCAACGTAAAGTCTTATCAGAGATGCCATCAATGCGAAGACAATCGCATGTCTGCTCAAAATCTCTAATATGAAGGTAAGGGTTTTCGTCTTCCTTTCCCGAAAAAGATAAATTTTGAATCATCGCAAATCAACCTTGAACTTAACTTATACTAGGATGTTTGGATAGGCTGTGATGACTCCCATGGTAAAAGGTCAGTTGCTGAAGGTGTTGCGGCATCAAAGATAGATATAGAACCTTGGTTTTCCATTTTTGGTAAAAAGAAAAGAAAAGATAAGGAATAAAAAGATAAAGAAAGATAAAAGTATAGGTACAAGCTAGTAGTAAGATTCAAGGTTATCTCAGCAAACCGTCTTTCTCCCCCCGGCAACGGCGCCAGAAATGCTTGTTGATATTTGGTAACGCAATTAGGAAATAGGATCCGCAAGCGCACGGATATCGGTGAGCACTTCACCCGAGATGTTATCCTGGGTATCGTATTTATATTTTTACCTTTAGGAGAAAGAGTGCATCTGACTAACCAAATCTATTACTACTAACCTTTAGGCTACAACCACTATGATTCGATGTGAGCGATGTATAGAGAAGACTACAACCGCACTCTTCTTCTAACCTTGGTAAGGATGATCTATTGTTCTATTGGGGAGGTTTACGGAATCTAGACACCACAAAGGATGTTCAAACCCGCACCTATAAACCCTATCGATCCTGCTAACGGGATATGGAATACAAAGGTAACTCGGAATTGTCACGTTCCTCGCTACTACCACGGTCCGGCTAGACGAGGGGATATCTATGAGTATCCTAGCTTAAACACCACGTTTACGCTAGAGATGATTACTCTAAACTCTACGCGAAGAGATCAAAGTAAACTCATAAACCAAAGAACAATAAAACAAAGAACTTACTAGAATTTAGAAGTCGAAATACTGAAGAATCCTAAGAACAAGCCTCGGGTTAGAAGAACTTGCTCCCGCAGGTACAACCTCGGAGTAGACACCGACAGGCCGGCTTCCTCCGATCTACACCTCCACTCTATCTCTCTCAATCTAGTAGAACTAATTCTACTTTCACATTGGATGCTAAGCCCTAAGAGGTGGGAACCCTAGAGGGAACCTCTCTCTCTAAACCCTAACTAGAGATATGCAACTGAATAATGAATTAGGGTCTTCTCCACCAGGGGTCAGGGGCCTTGCTTATATAGCCCTTTTGGATGAATCTGGACCGTCGGATCAAACTGACCTTCACCCTACGGTTTTCCTTGATCCTCAAAGGCGGTGGAGCATAATCCGCGAGACTCGACCTGATTGGTCCCGGGGGCAGGGCGAGCGCCCTAGGGCACAGGGCGGGCGCCCTGTGTCCTGGCCCGTTACGGCTCCCGTTTGTTCCCGTGGCTTCTGGAATCTTCTAGATGTAAGATAATTACGTGTTCGGTTAATATCCCGTCATTAATCCGACATGTGGGCCTTTCCTTCCGTATTTCCTGATAACCCCCTGCAGAAATAGATAAACAGCAAAACTCGTGGAATTCTGTTAGATCAAACCCTAATTCTAGGTGTTGCTTGCATATAGGTCATTTTCCTTTATTTATTTGATGGTTATATTTGATACTTAAGAACCGTCAACAGCAAGCACCTGGCCATCCTTGAGGACGCCTCTGTAAACCCGGCCGAAGCCCGCCCTTGCCGACGAGGTTGCGATCGCTGAACATGTTGGTGGCCTCTTCCATCTCCTTGAGCGTGAACACCATCGTGCAGCTGCGTTTCTTGGGCGGCGGCTGATGCTCCTTTGCCTGCCATAGCTCGGCCGGCTTGTACACCCCTGCAGAGTGCAGAGGACGTCCGTTCAGATCATCAAACGATAGCAAATTCAGAAGTATCCCTGACAGCAAGAACAACGAAATGCTAACTGTGCTTCAATAAAACATAACGTGAACTAATAAAGCTACAGAAACCCAAATTGGTCATGCGAATCACTCGAAATAGATGCAGTGACTAAGTAGTTTCATATTTCATTTCATCTGTTAGCATCACGAAGTTCACTAATTTCATCATTTAAGTATCACTGTGACTGAACCTACTATGTCGTAAGTATCCTGAGCTGGAAATTTCCAAGCTGCTCAATCTGCTGCTCGTATAGCCTCTTCCTCTTCAAGCACTGTATTGCGGCTACAATGTGAATTCAAAGTTAACAATTAAGTCATTCTTCCCATTAAAACTCATTAAGCACAGAAGAAAGAAAACTCATCATCTCTGATGAGTAGAATCTGCACCTCAACGACATAATAAAAATGTGTGCATGTGTTTTTTTCTTTGATATAATTACAGTTAGGAGGAGCAGCAGAACACCATGGAATTGCAAGATGTAATCAGGAACACTGTAGGATGGAATTCAACAGAAACATGTTTGGAGTTTACAAAAAATGGAGTCCTCTAGTGCAGGTCGTCAGTAACACAATATTCAATGGGAATAGATGCAAAATTGTGAAACCAAAGATTGAAAATAGAACACCGAGCAAGACATCTCCATGACAGTGACAATTAAAATCTATATTCAGAAAAAAGGCAGACCACTGAAAATCTTGCAGAACATTCTTCAGAGGTCGTCACTAGCAGTAGCAAACTAGGAATACAACAGCTAAATTCTGAATCATGCAAAACAGGGACAATTAAAATCAATATGGTAATCATAATACTATCATTGCATTTAAGTGGTTACACAACATCATTACAAAATTTGCAGACTTCACTCGATCAAGAAAACGCCCGAACCCTGACAATGCAGGCCCAATTTGTTTGTAGTACCGCTCTTAGTGATATGTACTGTTCAATGCTCATAGTACTGCTATTTTGAACAATTATAAATAGCAAAGATATTCTTCTTGTTACCTTATTATAAATTACTGTGCACACTGTACAGACCCACAAAGGATGATTGGCATTGGACCAAGCTTGTGTTCTTCCTGGTAAGCCTCAATATACTGAGGATCTTACATACCTGCTAATTACACCAATAAATATTTATGAATAATATTGCAAACATTATGCTTAGATGTAAAAAAGAACAGTGTTTCTACCTCTGCTTTACTGAAAGGAGAGCACTGAACCTCGATATGCAAAGCACCACAAATAGCCATTTGCAAGTATGGAGTTTCCTCAGCATTTGCAAAGCACCTACAGAAGTGCAAGCATGGCAATACAATCAAACACCTTTTTTGTGAATTATCCAACATACATATTTTGGTGCAAGTGACTAGTTCAGATAAGCATTACTTTTTTGAGAACCTAACACTGTAATATCTCTTGCGTACCTTCAACAGATAAGCATTACTTTCTCTTGCGTACTTGCCAGTTTCGGCGGCCTTTTGCAACGGTGGCCTCTTCTACATTATCATGTCGTAAGTATGGAGTTTCCTCACTCTCGAGAATTCATAGGGAGGGTCCAATCACCAAAAGGAGGGACTTCATCAAATTGATTGTACTCTTCCTCCTCCACAACATCTTCAACTCCGACAACCCGTTTTTTTACCGGGGAGAACAACAAGGTGTTTCTTGTTTTGCGTGTCGAGCACATAAAAGACTTGTGAAACCTGAGCTGCAAGTACAAATGGTTCATCCTTGTACCCAACCTGTTCAAAATCAACGGTAGTGAATCCATATCTGTCCTTGTTGATGCCCCTTGTGCCCTTAACCCCAACGGCACCGAAAAAACGGTCACCTTGAAGGGCTCCTTGACCCCAGGATAAGTTAGCTCCCAGATCTCCTCTATCTGACCATAGTATGCATCCTTCTGTACGTCAGTGTTGTCCAAAGCAACTACACGAACACCACTATTTTGGTACACACTTTTCTGGTCTTGAGCTAAGGTGTAAAATGTGTATCCATTTATGTCATATCCCTGATAACTTGTGATTGTGAACAAAGGGCCTTCTGCTAGGTTCCCGAAGCCCTTCATCTGTGCAAGAGCTCAAACTGAGGATCCGCTTTTTGAACCAAATGTTGAATCCCTTCATATGTGCCCTCCCTATCCATGCTTCGCTCCGACCTGGATTCTCTTGACGCAATTGCTCCTTATGCTCCTCGATATAAGGAGACACTTCTAGTGTGTGTACCAACACGAGAAAGTGAGCCCGCTGGTAATCATCTGGATCTGGATTAAGTGTCTTCTTCCTAAGAGTCCCTATCCCCGCTAGCCTTCCCTCATGGGGAGACTTATATAAGCCAATTGGATTTGTAGGATCAATGTAACCAAGGCACCAATCAACCACCTCCTCAGCAGAGTAACCCTGGACCATGCTTCCCTCAGGATGAACTCGACTCTTTGTATACCGGTTCAAAGTGCTCATGAATCTCTCATACGGGTACATATGATGCAGGAACACGGGACCAAGATACTTTATTTCCTTGACCAGATGAGCAATGAGATGAACAGATATATCAAAGAATGCCGGTGGGAAGTACGCCTCTAGAAGAGACATTGTCTGGAAAAGCTTCTTCTCAAGATTGTCCAGTGACCTCTCATCAAGAACCTTCTGAGATATTGCATTGAAGAAGAAGCATAGGCTCATGATTGCCATTCGGAGTTTTTCTGGCAAAATGTTCCTGATCCCAACCGCAAGCATTGTTGTGAGCATGACATCGCAATCGTGAGCCTTCATTGGGAGCATTTTGTTCTCTTTTGGCGCCACGAGCTTCCTGATGTCCGCTGAGTATCCGGAGGGAACTTTCACGCTACGGAAGAAGTCGCATAGCTCCTGCCTCTCTTCCTTAGTTAGATTTATGGCACATAATGGTAGCTGGGCACTGGGGCCCTCGGACACAACTCGGGCCTGATATTCAAATCTTTCATGTCCGCTCGTGCATTTGCATGGTCCTTGCTTTTCCCCTTGGTGTTCAAGAGTGTTCCAAGTAAGCTCCCACAAACATTCTTTGTCACATGCATGACATCGATGCTGTGACGAACTGCTAAGTCTTTCCAATAGGGTAGCTCCCATAGAATGGACTTCTTCTTCCACCTCTTATCAGTGACTTCTTCCTCCTTGCGCTTTCTCTTTCCAAGGGCACTCTTTTTGTTCTTCCCCAACGTAACATTGACATCCTTTACCTGGTCATAGACATCGTGCCCAGTGAAATGCCTCGGAGCAGATCCCTTCTCAATTGTGCCATCAAACTGGCGTTTCATGAGCCGGTAAGGATGGGATCGGCTAAGGAAACGACGATGTCTTATGTACACCCTCTTCTTCGAGTTTTTCAGCCAAAGGGCTATATAAGCAAGGCCCCTGACCCCTGGTGGAGAAGACCCTAATTCATTATTCAGTTGCATATCTCTAGTTAGGGTTTAGAGAGAGAGGTTCCCTCTAGGGTTCCCACCTCTTAGGGCTTAGCATCCAATGTGAAAGTAGAATTAGTTCTACTAGATTGAGAGAGATAGAGTGGAGGTGTAGATCGGAGGAAGCCGGCCTGTCGTGTCTACTCCGAGGTTGTACCTGCGGGAGCAAGTTCTTCTAACCCGAGGCTTGTTCTTAGGATTCTTCAGTATTTCGACTTCTAAATTCTAGTAAGTTCTTTGTTTTATTGTTCTTTGGGAGGTTTACGGATCTAGACTCCACTTAGGATGTCTACTCCGCTCCGTAGTTAGACCCGTATCGATCTGCTAACGGATACGTGGGTTTAGCTAGGTAACTCGAGATTGTCACGTCCTCGCTACTACCACGGTCCGGCTAGGACGAGGGAGATCGTATGAGTATCCTAGCTTAAACACCACGTTTACGCTAGAGTTACTCTATAGCTCGCGTAGAGATCATAGGGTTAACTTCAGTAAACCCCAATAGAACAATAAAACAAAGAACTTACTAGAATTTAGAAGTCGAAATACTGAAGAATCCTAAGAACAAGCCTCGGGTTAGAAGAACTTGCTCCCGCAGGTACAACCTCGGAGTAGACACCGACAGGCCGGCTTCCTCCGATCTACACCTCCACTCTATCTCTCTCAATCTAGTAGAACTAATTCTACTTTCACATTGGATGCTAAGCCCTAAGAGGTGGGAACCCTAGAGGGAACCTCTCTCTCTAAACCCTAACTAGAGATATGCAACTGAATATGAATTAGGGTCTTCTCCACCAGGGTCAGGGGCCTTGCTTATATAGCCCTTTGGCTGAAAAACTCGAAGAAGAGGGTGTACATAAGACATCGTCGTTTCCTTAGCCGATCCCATCCTTACCGGCTCATGAAACGCCAGTTTGATGGCACAATTGAGAAGGGATCTGCTCCGAGGCATTTCACTGGGCACGATGTCTATGACCAGGTAAAGGATGTCAATGTTACGTTGGGGAAGAACAAAAAGAGTGCCCTTGGAAAGAGAAAGCGCAAGGAGGAAGAAGTCACTGATAAGAGGTGGAAGAAGAAGTCCATTCTATGGGAGCTACCCTATTGGAAAGACTTAGGGGAGAGGCGAGGGGAGTTCGTCACAGCATCGATGTCATGCATGTGACAAAGAATGTTTGTGGGAGCTTACTTGGAACACTCTTGAACACCAAGGGAAAAGCAAGGACCATGCAAATGCACGAGCGACATGAAAGATTTGAATATCAGGCCCGAGTTGTGTCCCGAGGGCCCCAGTGCCCAGCTACCATTATGTGCCATAAATCTAACTAAGGAAGAGAGGCAGGAGCTATGCGACTTCTTCCGTAGCGTGAAAGTTCCCTCCGGATACTCAGCGGACATCAGGAAGCTCGTGGCGCCAAAAGAGAACAAAATGCTCCCAATGAAGGCTCACGATTGCGATGTCATGCTCACAACAATGCTTGCGGTTGGGATCAGGAACATTTTGCCAGAAAAACTCCGAATGGCAAGCATGAGCCTATGCTTCTTCTTCAATGCAATATCTCAGAAGGTTCTTGATGAGAGGTCACTGGACAATCTTGAGAAGAAGCTTTTCCAGACAATGTCTCTTCTAGAGGCGTACTTCCCACCGGCATTCTTTGATATATCTGTTCATCTCATTGCTCATCTGGTCAAGGAAATAAAGTATCTTGGTCCCGTGTTCCTGCATCATATGTACCCGTATGAGAGATTCATGAGCACTTTGAACCGGTATACAAAGAGTCGAGTTCATCCTGAGGGAAGCATGGTCCAGGGTTACTCTGCTGAGAGGTGGTTGATTGGTGCCTTGGTTACATTGATCCTACAAATCCAATTGGCTTATATAAGTCTCCCCATGAGGGAAGGCTAGCGGGGATAGGGACTCTTAGGAAGAAGACACTTAATCCAGATCCAGATGATTACCAGCGGCTCACTTTCTCGTGTTGGTACACACACTAGAAGTGTCTCCTTATATCGAGGAGCATAAGGAGCAATTGCGTCAAGAGAATCCAGGTCGGAGCGAAGCATGGATAGGGAGGGCACATATGAAGGGATTCAACATTTGGTTCAAAAAGCGGATCCTCAGTTTGAGCTCTTGCACAGATGAAGGGCTTCGGGAACCTAGCAGAAGGCCCTTTGTTCACAATCACAAGTTATCAGGGATATGACATAAATGGATACACATTTTACACCTTAGCTCAAGACCAGAAAAGTGTGTACCAAAATAGTGGTGTTCGTGTAGTTGCTTTGGACAACACTGACGTACAGAAGGATGCATACTATGGTCAGATAGAGGAGATCTGGGAGCTAACTTATCCTGGGGTCAAGGAGCCCTTCAAGGTGACCGTTTTTCGGTGCCGTTGGGTTAAGGGCACAAGGGGCATCAACAAGGACAGATATGGATTCACTACCGTTGATTTTGAACAGGTTGGGTACAAGGATGAACCATTGTACTTGCAGCTCAGGTTTCACAAGTCTTTTATGTGCTCGACACGCAAAACAAGAAACACCTTGTTGTTCTCCCCGGTAAAAAACGGTTGTCGGAGTTGAAGATGTTGTGAGGAGGAAGAGTACAATCAATTGATGAAGTCCCTCCTTTTGGTGATTGGACCCTCCCTATGATTCTCGAGAGTGAGGAAACTCCATACTTACGACATGATAATGTAGAAGAGGCCACCGTTGCAAAAGGCCGCCGAAACTGGCAAGTACGCAAGAGAAAGTAATGCTTATCTGTTGAAGGTACGCAAGAGATATTACAGTGTTAGGTTCTCAAAAAAGTAATGCTTATCTGAACTAGTCACTTGCACCAAAATATGTATGTTGGATAATTCACAAAAAAGGTGTTTGATTGTATTGCCATGCTTGCACTTCTGTAGGTGCTTTGCAAATGCTGAGGAAACTCCATACTTGCAAATGGCTAGTTGTGGTGCTTTGCATATCGAGGTTCAGTGCTCTCCTTTCAGTAAAGCAGAGGTAGAAACACTGTTCTTTTTACATCTAAGCATAATGTTTGCAATATTCATAAATATTTATTGGTGTAATTAGCAGTATGTAAGATCCTTCAGTATATTGAGGCTTACCAGAAGAACACAAGCTTGGTCCAATGCCAATCATCCTTGGTGGGTCTGTACAGTGTGCACAGTAATTTATAATAAGGTAACAAGAAGAATATCTTGCTATTTTAATTGTTCAAAATAGCAGTACTAGGAGCATTGAACAGTACATATCACTAAGAGCGGTACTACAAACAAATTGGCCTGCAGTGTCAGGGTTCGGGCGTTTCTTGATCGAGTGAAGTCTGCAAATTTTGTAATGAGTGTTGTGTAACCACTTAAATGCAATGATAGTATTATGATTACCATATTGATTTTAATTGTCCCTGTTTTGCATGATTCAGAATTTAGCTGTTGTATTCCTAGTTTGCTACTGCTAGTGACGACCTCTGAAGATGTGTCTGCAAGATGTTCAGTGGTCTGCCTTGTTTCTGAATAGAGATTTTAATTGTCACTGTCATGGAGATGGTCTTGCTCGGTGTTCTATTTTCAATCTTTGGTTTCACAATTTTGCATCTATTCCCATTGAATATGTGTGTTACTGACGACCTGCACTAGAGGACTCCATTTTTGTAAACTCCAAACATGTTTCTGTTGAATTCCATCCTACAGTGGTTCCTGATTACATCTTGCAATTCCATGGTGTTCTGCTGCTCCTCCTAACTGTAAGTATATCAAAGAAAAAACACATGCACACATTTTATTATGTCGTTGAGGTGCAGATTCTACTCATCAGAGATGAGTTTTCTTTCTTCTGTGCTTAATGAGTTTTAATGGAAGAATGACTTAATTGTTAACTTTGAATTCACATTGTAGCCGCAATACAGTGCTTGAAGAGGAAGAGGCTATACGAGCAGCAGAGTGAGCAGCTTGGAAATTTCCAGCTCAGGATACTTACGACATAGTAGGTTCAGTCACAGTGATACTTAAATGAGGAAATTAGTGAAACTTCGTGATGCTAACAGATGAAATGAATATGAAACTACTTAGTCACTGCATCTAGTTCGAGTGATTCGCATGACCAATTTGGGTTTCTGTAGCTTTATTAGTTCACGTTATGTTTAGTGAAGCACAGTTAGCAGTTCGTGTTCTTGCTGTCAGGGATACTTCTGAATTGGCTATCGTTTGATGATCTGAACGACGTCCTCTGCACTCTGCAGGGTGTACAAGCCGCCGAGCTATGGCAGCAAAGGAGCATCAGCCGCCGCCCAAGAAACGCAGCTGCACGATGGTGTTCACGCTCAAGGAGATGGAAGAGGCCACCAACATGTTCAGCGATCGCAACCTCGTCGGCAAGGGCGGCTTCGGCCGGGTTTACAGAGGCGTCCTCAAGGATGGCCAGGTGCTTGCTGTTGACGGTTCTTAAGTATCAAATATAACCATCAAATAAATAAAGAAAATGACCTATATGCAAGCAACACCTAGAATTAGGGTTGATCTAACAGAATTCCACGAGTTTTGCTGTTATCTATTTCTGCAGGGGTTATCAGGAAATACGGAAGAAAGGCCCACATGTCGGATTAATGACGGGATATTAACCGAACACGTAATTATCTTACATCTAGAAGATTCCAGAAGCCACGGGAACAAACGGGAGCCGTAACGGGCCAGGACACAGGCGCCCGCCCTGTGCCCTAGGCGCTCGCCCTGCCCCCGGACCAATCAGGTCGAGTCTCGTGGATTATGCTCCACCGCCTTTGAGGATCAAGGAAAACCGTAGGGTGAAGGTCAGTTTGATCCGACGTCCAGATTCATCCTAAAGGGCTATATAAGCAAGGCCCCTGACCCCTGGTGGAGAAGACCCTAATTCATTATTCAGTTGCATATCTCTAGTTAGGGTTTAGAGAGAGAGGTTCCCTCTAGGGTTCCCACCTCGTAGGCTTAGCATCCATGTGAAAGTAGAATTAGTTCTACTAGATTGAGAGGAGGGAGATA
>JAHUYU010001598.1:0-18989 GCA_030439765.1 Tripidium arundinaceum
AAAACCTGGGCAGAAAACCTACGTGGAAGCAACCCTGGCCCAACCAGAGGCCCACCAGAGCAAGGCGGTGGTGAGCGGAGCAGGCCAGGGTGCGGCCGCACCAGGGTGCGGCCGCACCGCACTAGCTCCTCTCGGGCTCATATTGGATGATGCTTTTGATGTATACATGGTACACTTTTGAGCCCATTTTCGGTGGTTTCCATAAATGCTCTCCTGTAAATGATGAATCACCAAAACTTGTGGAACTTGTTAGTTATAAGACCTAATTCTAAGTTTGGTGTTCATGTGAATTGATATTATATGAGAGTTGGCGGTTAGAAATGGGAGTTAAGGACCGCCAACACCTGGCTCCGGGATCTTAGCCCATTGATCAGCTCTGCTGAACGTGATTTCCCGGTGCGACCAGGCCAGATACTTGGGGTCTGCAACCCTATCATCTGAATTGGTGACAGCCATGACTGCTCGGGCGGTCAGCTTCCTTTCACGCCCGGTCTCCAGAGCTATCTTGCCCCCAAATATAGTGCGGACGGTTCTATCAGGGCTCTGGTAATGACGTAGATTCTTGTCGTGGTCGTCATCTTCCTTGTCTTCTTCGTTGTCCTTTTTGCCGTCCCGCTAGCTGCTCCGCTCATTATCCTTGCCATCACCGCGTATCTTCTTGCGGGGGTCTAATCAGTAAATAGCCTTTAAGCCTTTGTAGGCGGCCATCGTGTGGTCGAAATTCGGGTGAGCTGGGCAGGGACCGCTAAGAAGCTTGGAGTAGGCGCCCTCATAGTCACGCTTGGCCCCCGGCTTGACGGTGTTGACAGAATGATCCGTTCGGCGGTCTTGGTTCGGCCGTCCTCTAGGGTCGTCTCACCGGTCACGACGCCGGTCGCGGTTGTTATTTCGGCGATCGCGGTTGTCGTAGCGCCGATCATCGCGGCGATCGCTGCGGCGCCGATCATCGTGCCGGTCGTCGAGATGGCGGTCTTGCTGGTCGGAATGGGGGGCTCGCCCAACGTCTTCCTTTATTTGTTGGTCGGCCTCATCAGCGTCTGCCCACTTCTTGGCCACTGCGAGCAGGTCCTGGACCGACTCGGGTCTTTTGCGGAGCAACTTGGTTCTGAGGGCATCGTGATGACGGAGGCCCTTAATAAAAGTGGAGATGGCCTCGTCGTTGCTGATGTTAGGGATGGATATCCGCGTCTCCGAGAAGCGGCGGATGTAGTCACGCAGCGACTCATTTGGGTAGTCTCTGACTTTTTCCAAATCGTACTTATTGTCGGGCTGCTGACATGTGGCCATGTAGTTCTCGATGAACGCCTTCCTGAGCTCAGCCCAGGTGTCGATAGTGCCTTCCGGCAGGCTGAGAAGCCACTGGTTCGCGGATTGGTTGATGACCACCGGGAGGTAATTGGCCATGACATCTTCGTCCCCGCCGGCTGCTCGGACCGCGATCTCGTAGAGGGTTACCCAGTGCTCGGGGTTGTCCTTGCCATCATAAGCTTTGAGGTCGTGGAGCTTGAAGTTCCTTGGCCAAACGACAGCGCGGAGCCGGCTCGTAAACGGGCGTAGACCAGGAATACCACTGCCTGTGGCCGCTCGACCACGGTAGGGTGCTCCATGGTCTTGGTCGTAGTCGTTCCTGCGCTGCATCTCAGATGCATGTCGCGCTTGCCTCCTGTCCTCGATGCGATCCCTTAAGTTGACATTAGCACTGAGGTGGTCGCGTAGGTCGTAACCTCTGCGCTGGTCCACCTCCTGGTCGGTACCTCGATGGCCGCCGCGACCACCGCCGCGGTGTGGACCCCGACCTCCTCCTTGGACTGGGTCACGCCCCCCGCCACGATTGTTCGATGGCGGATGACTCTGGTCGTGCTGGGAATGGGGATGACGACTTCGAGTTGTAGATGCAGATGGAGCTCGTCCTCCGAGGCGATTTTCGTTTACTTGAACCGTGGCAGCTTTAAGGTAAGCCTCGACGGCTTCGATTGCTGGGGAGCGGGGTAACTTCGCGAGCTCGTTCATGGCCACAACAATGTTGGCGCTCGGAGTTCTGTGGACTCGCTGGTCACCACACATGTCGAATGCATCGGCTAAGTTGCGCCCGAGACGGCGCTGCTCTTCCGCGTATACGGTGTTGTCATGGTCCACCCTTCGAGCCGCGCGGTCGGCGTTTCTTTCGAGACGGTCAGCTCTTTCTTGTAACATCTCTCCCTCATGGGACGGTTCATCGGCGCTGACGACGTTGAAGATGGCGCCACCAAAGCCCGGAGGAAACTTCAGGAAATCCTCTTCGATCAGAGTGAAGACGGTACGAGTGGACCCCGTGCTGGATCCGGTGCTTTCTTCAGGGATTGTCGAGAGGGAGTCTCCTCGGATCTCCTTGATCTCCACCATGTTAACAGTGGGAGCGGGTAGATCGGCCTCAGGCGGATCTAACAGATATAGATCTGCGACATGGTCACGCTCAGCATGATCCATGAACAGACGCGAGATGTGGCCCCCATATATGGAAGCGGCGTTCGCCAACCCACGTGGATAAGCAGCTGGTGGGTGCTCCATCTGGGCTTCATGGTCCTCCAGCCTCAGGCCAGTAGCGGGACCTGGTCGGAAGCGGACCGTTCGCCCTTCGGGAGTTGCTGTGATCGTCAGATCTTGGCCCAGGCGCCTCTGGCGGTTAATCCGGGCAGGTCGTCTGACCCGGGAGTGACAAACAGGACCGTGGACGTCCTCGATAGATTGATCTCTGATCGATTCTACCAAGGCCAAGGTTTCGGCCAGACCCGTGGTGACCCGATCGATGGAGTCGACCAGGTCGGAATTGCCGAGATGCCTCCCTTGGTAGCGAGGAAGCAGACGACGCGTGGTCGGCGTAGACGACCCAGGGAGAGGTCCCGAGATCGGCCCCGCCGTTGTTGGTGTAGATTTGATCGGCGCAGGGGGAGCCTGCACCGCCCCCGTAACCTCGGTGGAGTTGCTGACGCTGGTGGTCCAGGTGATCGCTCCGACCGTGAGTGTCAAGCCGGCCGCCGGGATCACGGAAGCAGGGAAAACAACCATCTGGCTCGCCATGAAGTCCGCACGCACACCCCCTACCTGGCGCGCCACTGTCGACGAAATATGGTCGGCCGTCTACCGAGGGGTATGCCCACGGTAGTAGATTAATCGGTGAAGGTGCACGAGACGATGAACTAGATGGTGACGCAAGACGAACACGAGGATTTATCCAGGTTCGGGCCGCAAGGTTTGCGTAATACCCTACGTCCTGCGTCTTTGGTTGATTGTATTGCTATCTGTTGTTCTCCTTTGAGGGGGGTCCTTGCCCGCCTTATATAGTCCCGGGGGCAAGGTTACAGATCTAAGGAATCTAATCCTAGCCGATTACAATTGCCATATCCGCTGAGGATACGATATCTAGTCTAACCGACCAGTTTCCTTGACCGTGAAGGCAATCTCCGATTCCTTGAGCGATACGCCGAGCGGCCATGCAACCTTCGCAGCGTATTCTGACAGATTGGACCACCTTGCCAGGCGTGGCCCAAGTTCAGCCATGAGGGTATACGGGTTTATACCCCCACACACCCACACGCCATCAACCCGACTGAGCAAGACGACAGCGAAGAGCAAGCCAGGGATGCCGATGGCGTCTGAGGGATGACAGGCATCGACCCTGGACCACCGCAACGCGACCGCACGCCCGTCGCTTGCAGACGGTAAGTGTCTCCATGACTACTCCCAAATATCCTGAAGACGCTCGGAGGCTACTGTCGGGGACATATACCCCGGGTGCTTCAGGGCGAGGCTTGCGCAGTGGCCTCGACGGCCCAGCAAGCCTTTGCCCAAGCACCAGAGGCCCACCTCGACCGCCTTTACGCAGGGCCAGGTGACTCCTAGCCAACTCCATCTCCGCCAGACCTGGCTGCTCGAACAGGACAGAGGAGTAGTTGGGTGCATCGAATGCACCTACCCCGATGGGACAGGAGCGCGTCGCGCACGCCTCCTGGACCATAAAGGGCGCCACCTCTCGGGCCGCTGGGTCTTGGCGTGAAGTAGCACCCTTCGGACCGCCTGCATAGACAAGACTACTTGCCCGCTTCCTGTGCCAACGCCACGATGCCCCCCTCCCCGAGGAGTCAGAAAGCCAGGACGATCGGCGGTCAAGGGCGATGATGCGGTCTGACCCAATGACAGAATTTTCGCCTCGCCCGACCCCAAGGGTGCGAGCCCTGCCTCGCCCGACCCTTGAGGGCCGTTCTTCGCCTTGCCCGACCTTGAGGGCTGTTCTCTGCCTCGCCCGACCCCAAGGGTACGAGCCCCGTCTCGCCCGACCCTTGGGGGCCGTTCTCCGCTTCGCCCGGCCCCAAGGACGTAAGCTCCGCCTCGCCTGACCCCTGTGGGTCGGAGCCGTCTTTGTACGAAAGGAGAGACCCGCAGAGGGGCCCGCGTCACTTCAGCCGCTCCCGACGTACGATTCTGACGACCAGGAAAAGGGGGAGCATGTCCCGATGCGACTCGTACTTATCGCGAGCCATACCGAGGAGTCTCACATCACCCACGACGTGGACAGATCGGCACTGTACTTCCAACTCCCCGTATGGTCTCCGTCAAACGCCAACAGGGCGGCACTATGCTTCTAACTCCCCATACGACCCTTGTCAATAAGTGTTGGCGGTTACTAACGACCTATTCCATACCGCCAAGTTGTATGAAAAATGGAGAAAAACACCTGTTTTACATGCATATGTCTTTGATATTCATCTAGTTCCACATGTATTGGAAGATTACTGTTTTGCAGGACTTAAGTGTGGAATTAGTGCAAAACTCGGGAAAATGCGCAATCAACAAAGCGTATTCGCACAGCCCAAGTTGAAGAATGTGAAGAAGGCCAAATTACGACGCGAACCAGGGCCAATACCCAACATAGAAGTGATCCAGACCCATCAGGGAGCCCACCAGACAAAGTCGGTGGCGAGAGGCGGCAGCCAGGGTGCGGCCGACCCCCTGGTGTGGCCGCCCCCCTGGTGGCGTGTCTCGGGCCCATCTTTCACATGTCGGTTCCTATAGCGGTGCTAAAGGCGGTTCCATGGGTTACCAAGAATATTCGTCCACGAACCGACCTCTAGGCACTATAAAATGCAGCCATGTTCTCCTCTGTAAATCAAGTTTCACATAATTCACACATTCAGGCAATACAACTCCAGAGCTCTCTAGTTTTAGTTTATCCTTTTAGTTGTAGTTTAGATCTGGAGCAGAGCTTCAAGTTGTAAAGAGGAGAAGAACATTTTGGCTGTTTTTGGTATGAATAAATCTAGTTCTAGTTCCATCTTGTTCTTGTTCTCTACTTATATTTATAGTATTGTTCTTGAATTAGAGCTAAGTTCTTTATTCATGTTCATCGTATTAGAACTAGTTTCTAGTTCGAGTATCTTGATCATGATGACTAGAACTTTGATCTTAATTAAACATATAACTAGTATAGTCATGTTTAGACTCATGTCTAGATGGTGGTTTACTAAGTCTTCGGATTCGCATATGTTCTCGACCTGGGGGGACATATGTGGTTTCTGTGTATGCAAGTATGGTACTTGGATACAACGGAATGGGTAATTGCAGTTCGTACTCCACGGTAGTGGGGTAGGCGGCAGGTGGTGACAGCCCTGTTCGTCCCTCGTATTCCCCCACGTTCAGGTATGGTGTAGGAGTCTAAAGCGATGCGGGGAGCTGGCAGACCAGACCTTAGGCATTCTCCCGATCCACCTAGATGTGAATCTAACCATGTTTATATTAATTGTATGACTTGCTAGAATTCTTGACAATAACTATAATAGATTGTTCTAGTTAGGATAATCTTTTATTCTTTATTCTTTTATTTAATTATCTTCCTTTACCCCTGATAGAGATGCTCATATATGCTTGTGTGAAACTTCACTATCCCCAATTTATCAATGCTTTATTTACCCCTGATGAACAATTGATTATTATGCTATATTATTAACATTGAGCTATCCAATATCCATGATTAGCTATTGCCTTCCCATGGGAAAATATAAATAACGATACCCTGAATACTCTGGGTGAAATGCTACAATAATAGATCTGTGCGCTTGTGGATTGAGCTTGAACTATCAGTGTATTTGTTAGCATTATTATCTATGAATGGTTGAAATGCTACATTTATACTGATGATGTTAATAAGTACCAATAAATATTTCTAGCGCCGTTGCTTAGAATGGGTCATATTACTATTCTTGGTAATGACGTTAAAAATGCCAACAGTAAGTACCAGCGACCATACCTTCTGCACGCACGGGATGGGGCGTAACGACCAGCGCACGACCTTCGTGCGTGGCAACGACGGTCAGCCGGACCATGACACGACGCCATCTGAAGGATCTACAGGGTCAGCGGAAGCGCGGTGCGACTCCGGTAGCCTGTCCTCTCCTTCTTCTCCTCTGATTAGTCTCTCTCTCCTGTAATAGGCTCCCTCCCCTTGGACTATAAAAGGGGCGGCAGGACGCCCTGTCGAAGGATAGATCGAATCAACTGAAGACCCCACGGAAAGGTACCTCAGCTCCACTTCGTCATACACAGAGACTTGGGACTCTATCCCTCTCTCAGTCAGTTGTAACCCCTACTGTAAACATCGTGCAAGTAACATGAGCAGCCCTCCACTGGACGTAGGGACATTCCGCTCGAATCAGTATACATTCTCCTGTCCTCTTAGCACACCTCCGAGCTTTGACGCGCAATCCTGAGAAATCTACTAGTCGGCGGTCCGAAACGCTGACATAAACACACTACAGTGGCTTCATAATTTGCTGGCTAATCAGTGTGGCCAATAATTTGCTGGGCTGATCACTCAACTAGAAAGAATGACTCAGGGCATACATTACGAGTGTAAAAAGGCATGTGAAAAGCAATGACTCAGGGCGTTCATTTAGACAGCTAAAAGTTGACCAAATATTAATTAATTAAGCTAAAAAATTAACCAAATATTACAGTTCAAGAACGATTGACCAACAACGAAGCTAAAAGTAAATAACCCAAAGATCTAAGGGTCACAGCAACATTTATGTCAACGAGCTGCAGACCATGCAATCGAAAGAGAAAAGGGAAGTACACGACTGCATGAGCTAAACTGAAGGTCAGTTTTGCTATTTCCATTATTTAACATTCAAAATTCAGAACTATTTACACCAATGCACAGCCAAGCTGAACTAAAAACACCACACTACCGGACTCATTTTGGTGATTTTCACTCGTTGACTCTGCAACCTTGAATCAGAGTCAGTTCTGAAGGTCACAGATTTTCAGCTAAACAAAGCTCTAGCTAAACATATCAAAGAGCAACAGACAGCAAACAAGTTCCTGGTAGATGACTGAAGGCAACAGTTGGATGCAACACAATTGTGTGGAAGCACCTAGCTCAACAGACAGCAAACAAGTTCCTGGTATGATCAATATAGTAAAATATATAGCCAAAGTTAAAAGACAAAAACGTCCTCGCAGAAATAAAAGAAAGGAGGAAAATGTGCTGCTATTTCATCATGCGCCCCACGCCTCTAAAGGGTTGCTGAAAAATAATAGGAGCTAGCCATCAGCCGAAGCAATCTACCATGATGCCGTGAGGCCTAAACCAGTCCATTCTCTAGGGACCAAATTATATTTAGTTCAGCTATTGACATCAGGCTGTGCATTCGACGCACAATTCACCCATGGACCAAATTATATTCAGTTCAGCTCACTCTTGCATGTGCAGAAGCAATGGCGAAAACAACTTGCTGTATGCCAACAACATGGCATGAAAAGGAAATAAGTTTCTTTTTTTATGAATTCGGATCAGATTGAAATATGTTCAACATAATATCATCGTTTTTTCAGTGTAAAGAAGCAATATCTGAACTGTAAGTATGTAAGTATTGGAAGACTGTCAAAAAATTGCCACTGGTCCACCCATCCTGATCTGCTCAGGTTATGGCGCACTTACTATACTGTGAAATTTACTGCACTGCATATTTGTGCAGAAGGAGAGAGTTTGCGAGAACACAGTGTCTATTGAGTTCAAGCAACCAAGCTGAACAGCAGATGGAGAGAGTTTGGGAGAACACAGTGTCTAATTTACTGACTTATGGCGTCCATTTAGTCCAGTTGGCAGTTCAGGTTCACTTTCTACTGTCTTGAAAGGACGTCCGTTTTGCCATGAATTTGCTTGTTTCACATTCAGAGACATTAGGAAATAGAGTAGAAAAAAAAGTGGACTGAAAGAGTCACAACTCAAGCAAATAAGGCAGACCATGAATGAGCAGGTCGATGCACAGATTGATCTTATCTTATTGACTTATCCACATAAATGAACCAACGGAATAACTCCAATCCTGCATCAAACAAACTCAAATATAATATCCCTTATCTAACATCTACACAAGGAATTAGATGTATGGCAGATCGACTCATCCCCAAATTAATAACACAAACAACACAACGTTTTATGCATATTCACTTGTCAGTGATATTGCACAAACAGCTCCTGCTCCTGCTAATCATCTCGTAAATCACATATTCTTGTCTCATGCCAAATTAATGAACAGTGGCCGTAAGCTTAGGTAAGAATTCTTTGTGGCCAAAATGTAGAAAATCTAACCTGCCTTTTCTCAATATAGTGGTGGTAGTAGTGCCAGCAGGTGTTGATGCCGTCGCATCCGCAGGGCTCCCACTCGATGAAGCAATTCCAGCCCACGTTGCAGTAGTTGCCGTCTGCTGTTGCAAGAAACAAAAGATGTTGATTTAGACCACCGCCGCTATGGAATCAATGAGGATAGGAAGGGAACACGCACAGCCGCAACTGAGGCCTCGACAATGGCGTCGAGGGCGAGGTGGGACGGGTGATCTCTGCTGTAGACATTTGCGCCGGCGCCCGCGTACCCCAATCAGTGCCGACGGAGATAGAGATGCCATCTTTAGTGGCCTCTAGAGGAGTCAAGGGACATGGCTGCCCTACCATGGCCAGCGATGGGGTGGTCTTGGGATCTAGGATGTAGGAGGCTGCCCGTGTGTGGGATCGCTGGTAAGCCTAGAGGAGGGTTGAATAGGCCTGTAAAAACTCAACTCGAACAAATGTTAAATCTTCGCGCGGCAGTGCTGCTTTGGGCCGTGGCACTGCTGCCCACAGAGCAGTGCTGCTCTCCCTAACACCCGAGACCACAATTCAAAATCCAGCCAAAGGAAAATAGATCGAGCAAATTACTGTTGTTCCTGAGGTAGTATAGAGCCTATTTCACCACTTAATTATTGTCGGAAGTGCACGAGCAAGTAGATCGGGACTAAACCCTAGAAATCACCACACAAACCAAATATGCACAATAGAAAGCACAAGCACAAGTAACACAAGATTTATCCCGTGGTTCAGCTCGCCACCAAGGCTTGCCTGCCTCCACGTTGTTGAGGATGCCATAAAGGCTTGGGCTTTGTAACCCTACCTCGTTCTCAAGTCAAGAGAGTGAACTCTTGAGAAGAATGGTTTCCACTAGATGAATGGGGTGATTACAAACCTCCTGAGGCTGGATTTTGAATTGTGGTCTCGGGTGTTAGGGAGAGCAGCACTGCTCTGTGGGCAGCAGTGCCACGGCCCAAAGCAGCACTGCCGCGCGAAGATTTAACATTTGTTCGAGTTGAGTTTTTACAGGCCTATTCAACCCTCCTCTAGGCTTACCAGCGATCCCACACACGGGCAGCCTCCTACATCCTAGATCCCAAGACCACCCCATCGCTGGCCATGGTAGGGCAGCCATGTCCCTTGACTCCTCTAGAGGCCACTAAAGATGGCATCTCTATCTCCGTCGGCACTGATTGGGGTACGCGGGCGCCGGCGCAAATGTCTACAGCAGAGATCACCCGTCCCACCTCGCCCTCGACGCCATTGTCGAGGCCTCAGTTGCGGCTGTGCGTGTTCCCTTCCTATCCTCATTGATTCCATAGCGGCGGTGGTCTAAATCAACATCTTTTGTTTCTTGCAACAGCAGACGGCAACTACTGCAACGTGGGCTGGAATTGCTTCATCGAGTGGGAGCCCTGCGGATGCGACGGCATCAACACCTGCTGGCACTACTACCACCACTATATTGAGAAAAGGCAGGTTAGATTTTCTACATTTTGGCCACAAAGAATTCTTACCTAAGCTTACGGTCACTGTTCATTAATTTGGCATGAGACAAGAATATGTGATTTACGAGATGATTAGCAGGAGCAGGAGCTGTTTGTGCAATATCACTGACAAGTGAATATGCATAAAACGTTGTGTTGTTTGTGTTATTAATTTGGGGATGAGTCGATCTGCCATACATCTAATTCCTTGTGTAGATGTTAGATAAGGGATATTATATTTGAGTTTGTTTGATGCAGGATTGGAGTTATTCCGTTGGTTCATTTATGTGGATAAGTCAATAAGATAAGATCAATCTGTGCATCGACCTGCTCATTCATGGTCTGCCTTATTTGCTTGAGTTGTGACTCTTTCAGTCCACTTTTTTTTCTACTCTATTTCCTAATGTCTCTGAATGTGAAACAAGCAAATTCATGGCAAAACGGACGTCCTTTCAAGACAGTAGAAAGTGAACCTGAACTGCCAACTGGACTAAATGGACGCCATAAGTCAGTAAATTAGACACTGTGTTCTCCCAAACTCTCTCCATCTGCTGTTCAGCTTGGTTGCTTGAACTCAATAGACACTGTGTTCTCGCAAACTCTCTCCTTCTGCACAAATATGCAGTGCAGTAAATTTCACAGTATAGTAAGTGCGCCATAACCTGAGCAGATCAGGATGGGTGGACCAGTGGCAATTTTTTGACAGTCTTCCAATACTTACATACTTACAGTTCAGATATTGCTTCTTTACACTGAAAAAACGATGATATTATGTTGAACATATTTCAATCTGATCCGAATTCATAAAAAAAGAAACTTATTTCCTTTTCATGCCATGTTGTTGGCATACAGCAAGTTGTTTTCGCCATTGCTTCTGCACATGCAAGAGTGAGCTGAACTGAATATAATTTGGTCCATGGGTGAATTGTGCGTCGAATGCACAGCCTGATGTCAATAGCTGAACTAAATATAATTTGGTCCCTAGAGAATGGACTGGTTTAGGCCTCACGGCATCATGGTAGATTGCTTCGGCTGATGGCTAGCTCCTATTATTTTTCAGCAACCCTTTAGAGGCGTGGGGCGCATGATGAAATAGCAGCACATTTTCCTCCTTTCTTTTATTTCTGCGAGGACGTTTTTGTCTTTTAACTTTGGCTATATATTTTACTATATTGATCATACCAGGAACTTGTTTGCTGTCTGTTGAGCTAGGTGCTTCCACACAATTGTGTTGCATCCAACTGTTGCCTTCAGTCATCTACCAGGAACTTGTTTGCTGTCTGTTGCTCTTTGATATGTTTAGCTAGAGCTTTGTTTAGCTGAAAATCTGTGACCTTCAGAACTGACTCTGATTCAAGGTTGCAGAGTCAACGAGTGAAAATCACCAAAATGAGTCCGGTAGTGTGGTGTTTTTAGTTCAGCTTGGCTGTGCATTGGTGTAAATAGTTCTGAATTTTGAATGTTAAATAATGGAAATAGCAAAACTGACCTTCAGTTTAGCTCATGCAGTCGTGTACTTCCCTTTTCTCTTTCGATTGCATGGTCTGCAGCTCGTTGACATAAATGTTGCTGTGACCCTTAGATCTTTGGGTTATTTACTTTTAGCTTCGTTGTTGGTCAATCGTTCTTGAACTGTAATATTTGGTTAATTTTTTAGCTTAATTAATTAATATTTGGTCAACTTTTAGCTGTCTAAAATGAACGCCCTGAGTCATTGCTTTTCACATGCCTTTTTACACTCGTAATGTATGCCCTGAGTCATTCTTTCTAGTTGAGTGATCAGCCCAGCAAATTATTGGCCACACTGATTAGCCAGCAAATTATGAAGCCACTGTAGTGTGTTTATGTCAGCGTTTCGGACCGCCGACTAGTAGATTTCTCAGGATTGCGCGTCAAAGCTCGGAGGTGTGCTAAGAGGACAGGAGAATGTATACTGATTCGAGCGGAATGTCCCTACGTCCAGTGGAGGGCTGCTCATGTTACTTGCACGATGTTTACAGTAGGGGTTACAACTGACTGAGAGAGGGATAGAGTCCCAAGTCTCTGTGTATGACGAAGTGGAGCTGAGGTACCTTTCCGTGGGGTCTTCAGTTGATTCGATCTATCCTTCGACAGGGCGTCCTGCCGCCCCTTTTATAGTCCAAGGGGAGGGAGCCTATTACAGGAGAGAGAGACTAATCAGAGGAGAAGAAGGAGAGGACAGGCTACCGGAGTCGCACCGCGCTTCCGCTGACCCTGTAGATCCTTCAGATGGCGTCGTGTCATGGTCCGGCTGACCGTCGTTGCCACGCACGAAGGTCGTGCGCTGGTCGTTACGCCCCATCCCGTGCGTGCAGAAGGTATGGTCGCTGGTACTTACTGTTGGCATTTTTAACGTCATTACCAAGAATAGTAATATGACCCATTCTAAGCAACGGCGCTAGAAATATTTATTGGTACTTATTAACATCATCAGTATAAATGTAGCATTTCAACCATTCATAGATAATAATGCTAACAAATACACTGATAGTTCAAGCTCAATCCACAAGCGCACAGATCTATTATTGTAGCATTTCACCCAGAGTATTCAGGGTATCGTTATTTATATTTTCCCATGGGAAGGCAATAGCTAATCATGGATATTGGATAGCTCAATGTTAATAATATAGCATAATAATCAATTGTTCATCAGGGGTAAATAAAGCATTGATAAATTGGGGATAGTGAAGTTTCACACAAGCATATATGAGCATCTCTATCAGGGGTAAAGGAAGATAATTAAATAAAAGAATAAAGAATAAAAGATTATCCTAACTAGAACAATCTATTATAGTTATTGTCAAGAATTCTAGCAAGTCATACAATTAATATAAACATGGTTAGATTCACATCTAGGTGGATCGGGAGAATGCCTAAGGTCTGGTCTGCCAGCTCCCCGCATCGCTTTAGACTCCTACACCATACCTGAACGTGGGGGAATACGAGGGACGAACAGGGCTGTCACCACCTGCCGCCTACCCCACTACCGTGGAGTACGAACTGCAATTACCCATTCCGTTGTATCCAAGTACCATACTTGCATACACAGAAACCACATATGTCCCCCCAGGTCGAGAACATATGCGAATCCGAAGACTTAGTAAACCACCATCTAGACATGAGTCTAAACATGACTATACTAGTTATATGTTTAATTAAGATCAAAGTTCTAGTCATCATGATCAAGATACTCGAACTAGAAACTAGTTCTAATACGATGAACATGAATAAAGAACTTAGCTCTAATTCAAGAACAATACTATAAATATAAGTAGAGAACAAGAACAAGATGGAACTAGAACTAGATTTATTCATACCAAAAACAGCCAAAATGTTCTTCTCCTCTTTACAACTTGAAGCTCTGCTCCAGATCTAAACTACAACTAAAAGGATAAACTAAAACTAGAGAGCTCTGGAGTTGTATTGCCTGAATGTGTGAATTATGTGAAACTTGATTTACAGAGGAGAACATGGCTGCATTTTATAGTGCCTAGAGGTCGGTTCGTGGACGAATATTCTTGGTAACCCATGGAACCGCCTTTAGCACCGCTATAGGAACCGACATGTGAAAGATGGGCCCGAGACACGCCACCAGGGGGGCGGCCACACCAGGGGGTCGGCCGCACCCTGGCTGCCGCCTCTCGCCACCGACTTTGTCTGGTGGGCTCCCTGATGGGTCTGGATCACTTCTATGTTGGGTATTGGCCCTGGTTCGCGTCGTAATTTGGCCTTCTTCACATTCTTCAACTTGGGCTGTGCGAATACGCTTTGTTGATTGCGCATTTTCCCGAGTTTTGCACTAATTCCACACTTAAGTCCTGCAAAACAGTAATCTTCCAATACATGTGGAACTAGATGAATATCAAAGACATATGCATGTAAAACAGGTGTTTTTCTCCATTTTTCATACAACTTGGCGGTATGGAATAGGTCGTTAGTAACCGCCAACACTTATTGACAAGGGTCGTATGGGGAGTTAGAAGCATAGTGCCGCCCTGTTGGCGTTTGACGGAGACCATACGGGGAGTTGGAAGTACAGTGCCGATCTGTCCACGTCGTGGGTGATGTGAGACTCCTCGGTATGGCTCGCGATAAGTACGAGTCGCATCGGGACATGCTCCCCCTTTTCCTGGTCGTCAGAATCGTACGTCGGGAGCGGCTGAAGTGACGCGGGCCCCTCTGCGGGTCTCTCCTTTCGTACAAAGACGGCTCCGACCCACAGGGGTCAGGCGAGGCGGAGCTTGCGTCCTTGGGGCCGGGCGAAGCGGAGAACGGCCCCCAAGGGTCGGGCGAGACGGGGCTCGTACCCTTGGGGTCGGGCGAGGCAGAGAACAGCCCTCAAGGTCGGACCATGACACGACGCCATCTGAAGGATCTACAGGGTCAGCGGAAGCGCGGTGCGACTCCGGTAGCCTGTCCTCTCCTTCTTCTCCTCTGATTAGTCTCTCTCTCCTGTAATAGGCTCCCTCCCCTTGGACTATAAAAGGGGCGGCAGGACGCCCTGTCGAAGGATAGATCGAATCAACTGAAGACCCCACGGAAAGGTACCTCAGCTCCACTTCGTCATACACAGAGACTTGGGACTCTATCCCTCTCTCAGTCAGTTGTAACCCCTACTGTAAACATCGTGCAAGTAACATGAGCAGCCCTCCACTGGACGTAGGGACATTCCGCTCGAATCAGTATACATTCTCCTGTCCTCTTAGCACACCTCCGAGCTTTGACGCGCAATCCTGAGAAATCTACTAGTCGGCGGTCCGAAACGCTGACATAAACACACTACAGTGGCTTCATAATTTGCTGGCTAATCAGTGTGGCCAATAATTTGCTGGGCTGATCACTCAACTAGAAAGAATGACTCAGGGCATACATTACGAGTGTAAAAAGGCATGTGAAAAGCAATGACTCAGGGCGTTCATTTTAGACAGCTAAAAGTTGACCAAATATTAATTAATTAAGCTAAAAAATTAACCAAATATTACAGTTCAAGAACGATTGACCAACAACGAAGCTAAAAGTAAATAACCCAAAGATCTAAGGGTCACAGCAACATTTATGTCAACGAGCTGCAGACCATGCAATCGAAAGAGAAAAGGGAAGTACACGACTGCATGAGCTAAACTGAAGGTCAGTTTTGCTATTTCCATTATTTAACATTCAAAATTCAGAACTATTTACACCAATGCACAGCCAAGCTGAACTAAAAACACCACACTACCGGACTCATTTTGGTGATTTTCACTCGTTGACTCTGCAACCTTGAATCAGAGTCAGTTCTGAAGGTCACAGATTTTCAGCTAAACAAAGCTCTAGCTAAACATATCAAAGAGCAACAGACAGCAAACAAGTTCCTGGTAGATTGCTTCGGCTGATGGCTAGCTCCTATTATTTTTCAGCAACCCTTTAGAGGCGTGGGGCGCATGATGAAATAGCAGCACATTTTCCTCCTTTCTTTTATTTCTGCGAGGACGTTTTTGTCTTTTAACTTTGGCTATATATTTTACTATATTGATCATACCAGGAACTTGTTTGCTGTCTGTTGAGCTAGGTGCTTCCACACAATTGTGTTGCATCCAACTGTTGCCTTCAGTCATCTACCAGGAACTTGTTTGCTGTCTGTTGCTCTTTGATATGTTTAGCTAGAGCTTTGTTTAGCTGAAAATCTGTGACCTTCAGAACTGACTCTGATTCAAGGTTGCAGAGTCAACGAGTGAAAATCACCAAAATGAGTCCGGTAGTGTGGTGTTTTTAGTTCAGCTTGGCTGTGCATTGGTGTAAATAGTTCTGAATTTTGAATGTTAAATAATGGAAATAGCAAAACTGACCTTCAGTTTAGCTCATGCAGTCGTGTACTTCCCTTTTCTCTTTCGATTGCATGGTCTGCAGCTCGTTGACATAAATGTTGCTGTGACCCTTAGATCTTTGGGTTATTTACTTTTAGCTTCGTTGTTGGTCAATCGTTCTTGAACTGTAATATTTGGTTAATTTTTTAGCTTAATTAATTAATATTTGGTCAACTTTTAGCTGTCTAAAATGAACGCCCTGAGTCATTGCTTTTCACATGCCTTTTTACACTCGTAATGTATGCCCTGAGTCATTCTTTCTAGTTGAGTGATCAGCCCAGCAAATTATTGGCCACACTGATTAGCCAGCAAATTATGAAGCCACTGTAGTGTGTTTATGTCAGCGTTTCGGACCGCCGACTAGTAGATTTCTCAGGATTGCGCGTCAAAGCTCGGAGGTGTGCTAAGAGGACAGGAGAATGTATACTGATTCGAGCGGAATGTCCCTACGTCCAGTGGAGGGCTGCTCATGTTACTTGCACGATGTTTACAGTAGGGGTTACAACTGACTGAGAGAGGGATAGAGTCCCAAGTCTCTGTGTATGACGAAGTGGAGCTGAGGTACCTTTCCGTGGGGTCTTCAGTTGATTCGATCTATCCTTCGACAGGGCGTCCTGCCGCCCCTTTTATAGTCCAAGGGGAGGGAGCCTATTACAGGAGAGAGAGACTAATCAGAGGAGAAGAAGGAGAGGACAGGCTACCGGAGTCGCACCGCGCTTCCGCTGACCCTGTAGATCCTTCAGATGGCGTCGTGTCATGGTCCGACCTTGAGGGCTGTTCTCTGCCTCGCCCGACCCCAAGGGTACGAGCCCCGTCTCGCCCGACCCTTGGGGGCCGTTCTCCGCTTCGCCCGGCCCCAAGGACGCAAGCTCCGCCTCGCCTGACCCCTGTGGGTCGGAGCCGTCTTTGTACGAAAGGAGAGACCCGCAGAGGGGCCCGCGTCACTTCAGCCGCTCCCGACGTACGATTCTGACGACCAGGAAAAGGGGGAGCATGTCCCGATGCGACTCGTACTTATCGCGAGCCATACCGAGGAGTCTCACATCACCCACGACGTGGACAGATCGGCACTGTACTTCCAACTCCCCGTATGGTCTCCGTCAAACGCCAACAGGGCGGCACTATGCTTCTAACTCCCCATACGACCCTTGTCAATAAGTGTTGGCGGTTACTAACGACCTATTCCATACCGCCAAGTTGTATGAAAAATGGAGAAAAACACCTGTTTTACATGCATATGTCTTTGATATTCATCTAGTTCCACATGTATTGGAAGATTACTGTTTTGCAGGACTTAAGTGTGGAATTAGTGCAAAACTCGGGAAAATGCGCAATCAACAAAGCGTATTCGCACAGCCCAAGTTGAAGAATGTGAAGAAGGCCAAATTACGACGCGAACCAGGGCCAATACCCAACATAGAAGTGATCCAGACCCATCAGGGAGCCCACCAGACAAAGTCGGTGGCGAGAGGCGGCAGCCAGGGTGCGGCCGACCCCCTGGTGTGGCCGCCCCCCTGGTGGCGTGTCTCGGGCCCATCTTTCACATGTCGGTTCCTATAGCGGTGCTAAAGGCGGTTCCATGGGTTACCAAGAATATTCGTCCACGAACCGACCTCTAGGCACTATAAAATGCAGCCATGTTCTCCTCTGTAAATCAAGTTTCACATAATTCACACATTCAGGCAATACAACTCCAGAGCTCTCTAGTTTTAGTTTATCCTTTTAGTTGTAGTTTAGATCTGGAGCAGAGCTTCAAGTTGTAAAGAGGAGAAGAACATTTTGGCTGTTTTTGGTATGAATAAATCTAGTTCTAGTTCCATCTTGTTCTTGTTCTCTACTTATATTTATAGTATTGTTCTTGAATTAGAGCTAAGTTCTTTATTCATGTTCATCGTATTAGAACTAGTTTCTAGTTCGAGTATCTTGATCATGATGACTAGAACTTTGATCTTAATTAAACATATAACTAGTATAGTCATGTTTAGACTCATGTCTAGATGGTGGTTTACTAAGTCTTCGGATTCGCATATGTTCTCGACCTGGGGGGACATATGTGGTTTCTGTGTATGCAAGTATGGTACTTGGATACAACGGAATGGGTAATTGCAGTTCGTACTCCACGGTAGTGGGGTAGGCGGCAGGTGGTGACAGCCCTGTTCGTCCCTCGTATTCCCCCACGTTCAGGTATGGTGTAGGAGTCTAAAGCGATGCGGGGAGCTGGCAGACCAGACCTTAGGCATTCTCCCGATCCACCTAGATGTGAATCTAACCATGTTTATATTAATTGTATGACTTGCTAGAATTCTTGACAATAACTATAATAGATTGTTCTAGTTAGGATAATCTTTTATTCTTTATTCTTTTATTTAATTATCTTCCTTTACCCCTGATAGAGATGCTCATATATGCTTGTGTGAAACTTCACTATCCCCAATTTATCAATGCTTTATTTACCCCTGATGAACAATTGATTATTATGCTATATTATTAACATTGAGCTATCCAATATCCATGATTAGCTATTGCCTTCCCATGGGAAAATATAAATAACGATACCCTGAATACTCTGGGTGAAATGCTACAATAATAGATCTGTGCGCTTGTGGATTGAGCTTGAACTATCAGTGTATTTGTTAGCATTATTATCTATGAATGGTTGAAATGCTACATTTATACTGATGATGTTAATAAGTACCAATAAATATTTCTAGCGCCGTTGCTTAGAATGGGTCATATTACTATTCTTGGTAATGACGTTAAAAATGCCAACAGTAAGTACCAGCGACCATACCTTCTGCACGCACGGGATGGGGCGTAACGACCAGCGCACGACCTTCGTGCGTGGCAACGACGGTCAGCCGGACCATGACACGACGCCATCTGAAGGATCTACAGGGTCAGCGGAAGCGCGGTGCGACTCCGGTAGCCTGTCCTCTCCTTCTTCTCCTCTGATTAGTCTCTCTCCTGTAATAGGCTCCCTCCCCTTGGACTATAAAAGGG
>JAHUYU010002976.1:0-22274 GCA_030439765.1 Tripidium arundinaceum
CAGTGGGCTGGCGGCAGGGCAGCAGTGATAGGCAAGAGGCACGTTCCTGGAGCTGGCGCCGACAAAGCTAAAGGGAAAGAGAGGCGGCAGCGGGAAGGAATCGAAGCATCAAGGACAGACCACAGAGTAGGGCTGTAGGGCAGGGAGAGGGGCGGGACACCCAGACAACAAGATCCCCTCACCCCGCACGCCCGCACTCCACTACACTCCACTCCCCCGACTCACACGCGCGCCCGCCATCGCTGCCCCGCCCCCATCGCTTTCTAGCTAGCTCCCTTGTCCCCTCCATCGCTAGCTAGCCCGCCTATATCATCATTGCCCTGCGCCGCACGCTGCTCTGTTCTGCTTTGCTCTTCTCGACTACGCGCCAACAATGGAGAGGTGGGCGCCGGCGTCGGCGGCGCGGGAAAGGCCGAGGCGGCGGCCTGGCCAGCCGTCCTTCTCATCGACGCTGCTGGACGCCATCTGCGACTCCTTGGACGAGCAGGCCGGCGGCCAGGGAGCAACGGCGGAGCGTGCCGCGGCACCAACGCCTGGGAGCGCCAAGAAGCAGCAACAGGCGGCCCTGCATTACTGCTACTACTACAAGCCCTCCTTGGCCGCCAGCCACCGGGCGGCGCGCGCGGCGCCGGCGCCTACGGACGACTGCTCCTCTGGCCGTGGTTACTTCTCGTCGTCCGAGGTCGAGTACTCCCTCCGCCGCCTCCGCCCCATCCGGACCTCTGGCGGCGTCGGGCCGGCCTCGGTGGCTCCAGCGGAGAAGCAGCAGCAGGCCCCGCCTGGCACGGCGAGGAGGGCGCGGAAGCCGTCCGCCGCCCCCGCCAGCGGCGGCTGCCGCAGGCCGGCCTCTCCCGGCGCGCGGCTCGCCAGCCTGCTCAACGCCATCTTCTCCGGCAAGCGGCATTCCGCGCGGCAGCACCCGGCTCCGGCGGACGAGGAGCCGGCGTGCTCGACGGCGCCATCCAGCGCGCGCCCCTGCCTCGCCAAGACACCGCCGTCGGCGAGGGCGCGGGCGACCCAGAGCCGGAGCAGGACCGTGCGGTTCTTGGACATCGAAGGCGAGGTGGCTGTGGCCGCGGCCGCCGCTGGTTGCAGGCGATTCCCGGTGGTGGAAGTGGAGGACAGCGACGGCGGCGAGGAGAGCAGCGACGCGAGCTCCGACTTGTTCGAGCTGGAGAACCTCGCGGCCCTCGCTCCGGCGAACGGCGGCTCCCGTTGCCGTAGAACGTGCGAGGACGAGCTTCCGGTGTACGGGACGGCTGGAGCTGGGCTTGGGCACGACATTGGACTTGTCCGCCGCCGCCCGTTTGGGTACGCCAGCCATGGTCGGAGTTGCAGAGGCTTGTTTGATTTCAAATAGGTAGAGGGGGTGAACTGTAAAGTTGTCTTTCTTTCTTTCTTTTTTTGGTGGCATTTTGTTCTCCTTTTCAGGACTTTGGAACTTGGAAGCTGTGTATTTGTTGCTATAAAATGCTCTGGTGATAAATGTATCACTTTAAAATTGATTTCTTTCTTGTACTGGCTACATTTACAAAAAGAGGAGTTACTAACTTTTGTGAAATTTTGAACCCACCATATAGCTTCCACCGTAAAGAACTGCCACAGTTTTGTTCAAGAACAAGAAAAGAGAATGAAATACCAAAAAAATTACCTCAACGAATATGTCACTAGAAGGTGCCTATCACATTCGAAGAAATGAAAAATTTAGAAAAGTGTCACGAAATTGTGATATTCAAATTCAAATAGATGTCCAAGTGGCCTGAAACGACCATTTTAATTGCCTCAGCAAACACGGCAGAACTGTCTTTCTGATCTGATCATTGTGATTGGATGGGAATTTGAAATTCTTTTAAGGGGCCTTTTAGATCTTTTTATTTTGGAGGAATTGGAATCTACTTAATGAAGTGATTGATTTAGATCAGGTGCAAACTGGATACTGATAATGATTTAATGTTGAGCTAAAATGTTGAAAGTAAGGATCCATTGTTAGCAAGCTTTTATGCAAAGGTTAATCTTGATTCTTACTAAGTCTCCCCTTGTATCCCCTTAACCCATAATTATGGAGTCTTTACCCTTTCGTCGGTTAAGCCTTGTTGAGTACCTTAAGTACTCAAGGTTTGTTGATCCCCTGTTGCAGGTGAGCCTCATTAGCAGATTGAGTTTTGCCCCTGCTGCATGACGGTTCTGAAAGAAGAGCCCCAGCGGTAGATGTCTTGTGGTGCACCCTTAGGTAAGGTGAAAGTCTTTTGGTTGTGCTTGTAATATGTGGTACCTGTCATGCTAACCGACTGCCGTGAAGGCTAAAACTTATGGTTTGTTATAACTGAATAATGGTTTGTAAAACTTAAGTATGTAAGACTTCCGCTGTTTTATTCCGATGTAATATATTTGTATCAACTGTTGTAATACTGCAATATCTCTCTGTAAATGATACTGATGAGAAAAGTGGATGATTCGAGGTTCGCCGAGGACACCCGACAGACTACCAGAGTTATTTGGTTCCCATGCGCAGCAGTCAGACGTGGGGTTATTCGGAACATTGTTAGGTGGGCTTCGACGTACGCTGAACTTGACGGTGAATGCAAAGACAACGATTTATACTGATTCAGGCCACTAGAATAGTGTAATACACCCTATGTCCAGTTAGGCGAGTTGCCTTGCGTTAGATTGCTATGTATGAAATGTGTACAAGGATGTGCTCCTGCCTCTCTTTATATAGTCCAGAGGGCAGGCACATTGATCTAGTCCTAGTCGGTTATGATAGAAGAGTTCTAATCTAATTACAAAGTTAGACTTTTCTAGAATCTAACTAGGTCGGTCCTTGTAACCTTGGAGAACATGCCATCTTGTTCCGCGCCCTCTAGGTAGACCTTGGGCCGATCCATCTCCTTGCCGAGTAGTCGGCCTTTTGGGCAACCTTAGGATCCTGGTCCATTAGTTGGTATCCTCGACTTTTTGTTTTGGTTTCTGTAACCCAATATTGTGCTTTCTGTAAAAGCCGAGTTTAGCTCCGCCAAAGTTATAAAAAAAACAACGATTAAATTGGTTCGTGATTAAAATGATTTCTGGCTTAAAACTTTGTCTCTTGTTAAGAATAGGTGGTGACACCATCAATGTAAAATACTGGATCCGCACTGGAAGCAACGCCCGCGATCCAATCATCCAACAGCGAGATGACGCTGAAACGCAGGCAGATACTCATTGGATACATGCGTGAGACGAGACCCTTGGGCCTTGGATCACACACATGACAGGGTGGAGCGAGCAAAGGAGACAAGGAGAGACGCGTGAACTCCCAGGTAGCAATAGCAGGCCGATCGAGCAGCAGGGGCAGACAGGCCCATGGCTGGGGATCGGCGCCGTCGGCCTTGGCCGTGATCTCCCGATGGGTGACCGATCGAAGGCGGGTTGAGCAGCCTCGGTGTGAGGGAAAGAAGGAAACGTCAGGCCTTTCGATCGATACTCCTCGATCCCTTTTGCTTTCTCTGTTGTCTGTCTTCTCGAGATCGATGCCAAATCGTACTATTATATTACTACTCCTCGTCGACAAAACTAAAAATGAGGCTGCGTCGGCCAGCGGGGTGGAATGTCCAATTCTCTCATGAGAAAGAGAAATTAGAGGTGCATGCAATGCATGCTCAGTTCAACGTCACTGTTCACGTCGCCCGTTTTGTTTCTTCCATTTCAGTGGCCCGAGAGCCTTGTGGCTTCTTCTTTTGGCATCATTTTTATTTGAAGCAGTAACGCGCCCTGTTCTGTTCAGTACCCGGCCCGTTGAACACTGACCATCCATCCATCGGCACGTCTGCTCTGGACTAATGGGCGTGGGCGGCAGAGCAGAGGCAGAGCACCGCTTCGCTCTGCTCAACAGCTCAAGTGCTCGACTCACCAATTCCTCAGCGAGCTTACTCGTCGTAGGAGTAGTGACAAAAGGGTTCATGATGATGGTATTGGCTGGCATCATTTCCCTTGGTTCGCAAGTCGTCGGCTGCCACGGCAGAGCATGGCAAGCTCCCATGGTGATCCCCGTGATGATGCGCTCTCGTGCCAGGAGCAGAAGACACGACGTACCGGAGGACTTCACAAGAGAACTACTACGACGACAGTGCTTAGCTTTCTTTGCTTCCCTTTTTTGCTTTGGTGGTACGGTGATACTCTCTACTTGCTGCCCAGCTTAGCGGTGATCACGTAGCGCTGTAGCAGCATGGGGCAATCAAACTTCGCATAGCACGGCAATTAAACTTTGCGTAGTAGAATAGAATATGCGTACTCGCTCCATCCCATAAAAATGACATTATAGAATTTGTAGCACAAATTAAGGATGAAGCAAAATGACTTGAATACCTCTTCAAAATACTAGTGAACAATGATAAATAGTGCCAAACGGTGTCCAACAGTGCTTTTCTTATCTTCAGACAAATTTTAAATGCTACAAAGATCTTATTTTTATAGGACGGGGGGAGTCCTTCATAATTGATCTCTCTCCTCCTTGGCATGGAAATTGGTATTGCCTTCCTACCCTGAAACAGTTTCACCTTAGGCCCTGTTTGGATCTTTGAAATTGAAATCCATTTTAATAATCATATTTAGGTATAGATCAATTAAACTAATATGGTTGTACGTAGAATATATTTGTATAATACTGTTGACCATATGGGAGAGATACTTATATGCTGCATTTCCGCCATAGGGGAGCGAGCCGTAGAGCGTGCTATAAGTTGGAGAGTAAAAACATAGCATGGTGATCTATATAATCAATTTTCATCCCCCATCACATGAATTTGAGATAAGCTTAAATATGAACTTTGAAAAATTATGGAATGTCAAATCCCAAGTCAAATAACCTAGTCCATTAAGTAGATTCCAATTCCTCCAAAATAAAAAGATCTAAAAGGCCCCTTAAAAGAATTTCAAATTCCCATCCAATCACAATGATCAGATCAGAAAGACAGTTCTGCCGTGTTTGCTGAGGCAATTAAAATGGTCGTTTCAGGCCACTTGGACATCTATTTGAATTTGAATATCACAATTTCGTGACACTTTTCTAAATTTTTCATTTCTTCGAATGTGATAGGCACCTTCTAGTGACATATTCGTTGAGGTAATTTTTTTGGTATTTCATTCTCTTTTCTTGTTCTTGAACAAAACTGTGGCAGTTCTTTACGGTGGAAGCTATATGGTGGGTTCAAAATTTCACAAAAGTTAGTAACTCCTCTTTTTGTAAATGTAGCCAGTACAAGAAAGAAATCAATTTTAAAGTGATACATTTATCACCAGAGCATTTTATAGCAACAAATACACAGCTTCCAAGTTCCAAAGTCCTGAAAAGGAGAACAAAATGCCACCAAAAAAAGAAAGAAAGAAAGACAACTTTACAGTTCACCCCCTCTACCTATTTGAAATCAAACAAGCCTCTGCAACTCCGACCATGGCTGGCGTACCCAAACGGGCGGCGGCGGACAAGTCCAATGTCGTGCCCAAGCCCAGCTCCAGCCGTCCCGTACACCGGAAGCTCGTCCTCGCACGTTCTACGGCAACGGGAGCCGCCGTTCGCCGGAGCGAGGGCCGCGAGGTTCTCCAGCTCGAACAAGTCGGAGCTCGCGTCGCTGCTCTCCTCGCCGCCGTCGCTGTCCTCCACTTCCACCACCGGGAATCGCCTGCAACCAGCGGCGGCCGCGGCCACAGCCACCTCGCCTTCGATGTCCAAGAACCGCACGGTCCTGCTCCGGCTCTGGGTCGCCCGCGCCCTCGCCGACGGCGGTGTCTTGGCGAGGCAGGGGCGCGCGCTGGATGGCGCCGTCGAGCACGCCGGCTCCTCGTCCGCCGGAGCCGGGTGCTGCCGCGCGGAATGCCGCTTGCCGGAGAAGATGGCGTTGAGCAGGCTGGCGAGCCGCGCGCCGGGAGAGGCCGGCCTGCGGCAGCCGCCGCTGGCGGGGGCGGCGGACGGCTTCCGCGCCCTCCTCGCCGTGCCAGGCGGGGCCTGCTGCTGCTTCTCCGCTGGAGCCACCGAGGCCGGCCCGACGCCGCCAGAGGTCCGGATGGGGCGGAGGCGGCGGAGGGAGTACTCGACCTCGGACGACGAGAAGTAACCACGGCCAGAGGAGCAGTCGTCCGTAGGCGCCGGCGCCGCGCGCGCCGCCCGGTGGCTGGCGGCCAAGGAGGGCTTGTAGTAGTAGCAGTAATGCAGGGCCGCCTGTTGCTGCTTCTTGGCGCTCCCAGGCGTTGGTGCCGCGGCACGCTCCGCCGTTGCTCCCTGGCCGCCGGCCTGCTCGTCCAAGGAGTCGCAGATGGCGTCCAGCAGCGTCGATGAGAAGGACGGCTGGCCAGGCCGCCGCCTCGGCCTTTCCCGCGCCGCCGACGCCGGCGCCCACCTCTCCATTGTTGGCGCGTAGTCGAGAAGAGCAAAGCAGAACAGAGCAGCGTGCGGCGCAGGGCAATGATGATATAGGCGGGCTAGCTAGCGATGGAGGGGACAAGGGAGCTAGCTAGAAAGCGATGGGGGCGGGGCAGCGATGGCGGGCGCGCGTGTGAGTCGGGGGAGTGGAGTGTAGTGGAGTGCGGGCGTGCGGGGTGAGGGGATCTTGTTGTCTGGGTGTCCCGCCCCTCTCCCTGCCCTACAGCCCTACTCTGTGGTCTGTCCTTGATGCTTCGATTCCTTCCCGCTGCCGCCTCTCTTTCCCTTTAGCTTTGTCGGCGCCAGCTCCAGGAACGTGCCTCTTGCCTATCACTGCTGCCCTGCCGCCAGCCCACTGGTTTACCGTTTTACCTAAATATATACCGCCTTCGTACTGCTAATTCAAGTCGTTTTGAGCAGCGACACGGTCTCCAAAGCATAACTTTGACTTCTTATTTTTATAAAAATATTTATTAAAAAGTGATAAATGTATATTTTTATGAAAGTACTTTTGAAGACAAATCTATTCATATGGTTTTTACATTTCCAAATTCAATAATATAAAAGTTATTCATGATTTATATTCCCAATGCTTAATTCAAGCCTTATCCAAAACAACTTGAATTACTAGTATGGAGGGAGTACTCCTTTCTTGGCACTACTCGTCGTTTGGCAGTCTGGGTGTTTGGCAGTTGGTAATCCTAAGGAGATTATCTACCTCAATGCAAGTATATAGCACTATCCATCTAATGAACACCATGCCGTAAATTCATTTTTTTGTACACAGACCCAATCAACCGCAGATCGTTGATTCACTTCCACGGTTCAACCATCACCAACGACTAATTTTGGAAAATAAATTGACACCTAAGTGAGGGGACTAGAGGGAGGCTTACTAGAGCATCTCCAATAGTCTCCCAACAATCTATCTCCAATATATAGGTACTAGAGTAGCCCAATATTATTTTTGTGAAATATTGGGAGAGTTGGTACAATAGTTCCCCAATATATCTGCTCCGGTACCCATATGATGGAGCCTACAGGTATATATGGAAAAAGATGACTGAAAAGTGGTGGTTGAGATGAGCCACATGCCATTATGGAAGATGCAACTCTCCTTTTATTTGAGGGGAGATGAGAAAAATATTAGTGGCCAAAAAAAACGGAGTGAGAAAAATATTGATGGCCGCAAAAAAGAGGTACAGGAGACTATTGGAGCAAGTAAAAAGCACTGCAACTCCAAATATGACAGTTTTATAGGATATGGTAGGTATTGGGAGACTGCTGAATATGCTCATGAAGAACAAATAGCTTCAAACTCAAAATAGATGGAGCAGTGAAGCATCACAAGCCGGTCGGAGCCGTTGAGGACTGGTCGGATGATCTAGAGGTGCGCAAGCCGATCGAAGTCATTGAGGAAGCATACTCCAGCATGGATGATTGCAAGGGGAAACCAGCCCAACCTTCAAGGACGACATACGCAAGCCGACGGGGATGATGTGGCCGAATCCGACGAGAAATGGCTAGGCTCACCACTAGCAACGCCATCCCTAAAGTCATTAGGCAAAGGCTGCACTTGAGCAAGCAGATCTAGAGTGAGCACTCAGGGTGCATGGGCAGGAGCGAGAGGATACACGTACCCTTACATGCCATAGTTGGTGGAATTTTTCGCACTGTATTTTGCTTGTTGCTTCTGCCTCCACAATGAGATGATAAGGGGAGAATCAGGAGGGAAGAAGTCACTTGCGAATCGTGGCATTTACCACAATCATATAAATTTTTCCACCATAAGCAGCTAAAAAACTGCCCGAAACATGACCTTAGGTGTTGATGGACAAATTTCACCTTATAGAATCTAACCAACCAATAATTGAGACAAACGCTATATGCGGTAGTTTTCCTGTTGCACGCTCACTGTTTTATATGCAAACACAAATCGGACACTTGCCAATGATGAAATTATTGCTTTTGCGTCATGTTTATGGGTGTTTATTTAGATTTTGCAGTCGGAAAAAGGTACAATAATAACAGCCGTAGTCAATCGGGAACTGGCACAAAGCGGTAAGGCGTAAGGTAATTGTGAAACCAAAAACCAGCGTATATAATTTCTTCGAAGAAATAGGAGTACAAATAAAAAAAAGTTCCTTTAAATCCCTTTCAAGAGTAATCATATTGATGTGCACTCTTAGAAATTGACGGCTCCTTTGCCTTTCTCCGAAATTCCAAGCACGCTCGATCGTAGCCCTCTTTGTAAAGACCATCTTTGTCGCCGTAGCTTTCTTTGAAGCAATCAAGCAACCATGCATCGATCTCATGTGACATATATCTCTCTTACATGTACACATAGGCAAGCCATCGTTTCATGACGGAGCATCTCGAGAAAAGCTTCCCCATGTTGTACGCATCCACGCATGCTCTTTGTTACTTTTACGTACGTTCAATATGTGCTGTAACCGTGTAAGGCAATTTTTTTATTTGCATGGAGAAGTTATTAATTATACCGAGATTTTGATATCTTAATTTTCATTTACATATATTATCAATCGGTACAGATAAACATCCTACTAAAACCAATTTGAAATTCAAACATATTAATAGAACTTCTAATATATGTACGCTTGAATAAGTGTATTGTTAACACTGGAGAGGTTGCGGATCACACACCAGTTAGAGCTAGCACGTCCGGTGGGTTGCAATCAACCCTCAATGCAGCAAGAACGTAGCAGGATTGACTAAATCGATCTAGAGATCGGTTAGGCCGATGTAGAGCCCGTTCTTCGCCTGGTAGACTCCCGAACTTCTTCTGGGAAGACCCGTCAGGGAGGAGCACGTGGAGGGTGTCCTAGGACCAGCAAGGCCACCTAGAACACCGTTAAATCTCGCTGGGAGATGCAACGAACAACAAGGTAGAGAGGAAAAGGGTGTAGTAGATTGATTTTTGACGATTGAAAGTTGGGATCCTCAATCGGCCGTGATCCTCTTATATATACAGAAGGGGTGGCCTTATCCCAGTAGGCAATAAGTCCAAAACGCGTTTTCCAAGTTTTTCACATCAAAAACATTCTAAAAACCGATTTGAAAACTAAACCGGTTTGAAATCAAGGGCCGACTCCTGGAATCAGCTTAGCTAACTTTTGCGGGTGTGGGAGCTGTGCTCCAGCCAGCAACAGGAGGGTCAGCTTAGGCGACAAAGATGGTCTTTACAAAGAGGGCTACGATCGAGCGTGCTTGGAATTTCGGAGAAGGCAAAGGAGCCGTCAATTTCTAAGAGTGCACATCAATATGATTACTCTTGAAAGGGATTTAAAGGAACTTTTTTTTATTTGTACTCCTATTTCTTCGAAGAAATTATATACGCTGGTTTTTGGTTTCACAATTACCTTACGCCTTACCGCTTTGTGCCAGTTCCCGATTGACTACGGCTGTTATTATTGTACCTTTTTCCGACTGCAAAATCTAATAAACACCCATAAACATGACGCAAAAGCAATAATTTCATCATTGGCAAGTGTCCGATTTGTGTTTGCATATAAAACAGTGAGCGTGCAACAGGAAAACTACCGCATATAGCGTTTGTCTCAATTATTGGTTGGTTAGATTCTATAAGGTGAAATTTGTCCATCAACACCTAAGGTCATGTTTCGGGCAGTTTTTTAGCTGCTTATGGTGGAAAAATTTATATGATTGTGGTAAATGCCACGATTCGCAAGTGACTTCTTCCCTCCTGATTCTCCCCTTATCATCTCATTGTGGAGGCAGAAGCAACAAGCAAAATACAGTGCGAAAAATTCCACCAACTATGGCATGTAAGGGTACGTGTATCCTCTCGCTCCTGCCCATGCACCCTGAGTGCTCACTCTAGATCTGCTTGCTCAAGTGCAGCCTTTGCCTAATGACTTTAGGGATGGCGTTGCTAGTGGTGAGCCTAGCCATTCTCGTCGGATTCGGCCACATCATCCCCGTCGGCTTGCGTATGTCGTCCTTGAAGGTTGGGCTGGTTTCCCCTTGCAATCATCCATGCTGGAGTATGCTTCCTCAATGACTTCGATCGGCTTGCGCACCTCTAGATCATCCGACCAGTCCTCAACGGCTCCGACCGGCTTGTGATGCTTCACTGCTCCATCTATTTTGAGTTTGAAGCTATTTGTTCTTCATGAGCATATTCAGCAGTCTCCCAATACCTACCATATCCTATAAAACTGTCATATTTGGAGTTGCAGTGCTTTTTACTTGCTCCAATAGTCTCTGTACCTCTTTTTTGCGGCCATCAATATTTTTCTCACTCCGTTTTTTTGGCCACTAATATTTTTCTCATCTCCCCTCAAATAAAAGGAGAGTTGCATCTTCCATAATGGCATGTGGCTCATCTCAACCACCACTTTTCAGTCATCTTTTTCCATATATACCTGTAGGCTCCATCATATGGGTACCGGAGCAGATATATTGGGGAACTATTGTACCAACTCTCCCAATAGTTCACAAAAATAATATTGGGCTACTCTAGTACCTATATATTGGAGATAGATTGTTGGGAGACTATTGGAGATGCTCTAGTAAGCCTCCCTCTAGTCCCCTCACTAGGTGTCAATTTATTTTCCAAAATTAGTCGTTGGTGATGGTTGAACCGTGGAAGTGAATCAACGATCTGCGGTTGATTGGGTCTGTGTACAAAAAAATGAATTTACGGCATGGTGTTCATTAGATGGATAGTGCTATATACTTGCATTGAGGTAGATAATCTCCTTAGGATTACCAACTGCCAAACACCCAGACTGCCAAACGACGAGTAGTGCCAAGAAAGGAGTACTCCCTCCATACTAGTAATTCAAGTTGTTTTGGATAAGGCTTGAATTAAGCATTGGGAATATAAATCATGAATAACTTTTATATTATTGAATTTGGAAATGTAAAAACCATATGAATAGATTTGTCTTCAAAAGTACTTTCATAAAAATATACATTTATCACTTTTTAATAATATTTTTATAAAATAAGAAGTCAAAGTATGCTTTGGAGACCGTGTCGCTGCTCAAACGACTTGAATTAGCAGTACGAAGGCGGTATATATTTAGGTAAAACGGTAAACCAGTGGGCTGGCGGCAGGGCAGCAGTGATAGGCAAGAGGCACGTTCCTGGAGCTGGCGCCGACAAAGCTAAAGGGAAAGAGAGGCGGCAGCGGGAAGGAATCGAAGCATCAAGGACAGACCACAGAGTAGGGCTGTAGGGCAGGGAGAGGGGCGGGACACCCAGACAACAAGATCCCCTCACCCCGCACGCCCGCACTCCACTACACTCCACTCCCCCGACTCACACGCGCGCCCGCCATCGCTGCCCCGCCCCCATCGCTTTCTAGCTAGCTCCCTTGTCCCCTCCATCGCTAGCTAGCCCGCCTATATCATCATTGCCCTGCGCCGCACGCTGCTCTGTTCTGCTTTGCTCTTCTCGACTACGCGCCAACAATGGAGAGGTGGGCGCCGGCGTCGGCGGCGCGGGAAAGGCCGAGGCGGCGGCCTGGCCAGCCGTCCTTCTCATCGACGCTGCTGGACGCCATCTGCGACTCCTTGGACGAGCAGGCCGGCGGCCAGGGAGCAACGGCGGAGCGTGCCGCGGCACCAACGCCTGGGAGCGCCAAGAAGCAGCAACAGGCGGCCCTGCATTACTGCTACTACTACAAGCCCTCCTTGGCCGCCAGCCACCGGGCGGCGCGCGCGGCGCCGGCGCCTACGGACGACTGCTCCTCTGGCCGTGGTTACTTCTCGTCGTCCGAGGTCGAGTACTCCCTCCGCCGCCTCCGCCCCATCCGGACCTCTGGCGGCGTCGGGCCGGCCTCGGTGGCTCCAGCGGAGAAGCAGCAGCAGGCCCCGCCTGGCACGGCGAGGAGGGCGCGGAAGCCGTCCGCCGCCCCCGCCAGCGGCGGCTGCCGCAGGCCGGCCTCTCCCGGCGCGCGGCTCGCCAGCCTGCTCAACGCCATCTTCTCCGGCAAGCGGCATTCCGCGCGGCAGCACCCGGCTCCGGCGGACGAGGAGCCGGCGTGCTCGACGGCGCCATCCAGCGCGCGCCCCTGCCTCGCCAAGACACCGCCGTCGGCGAGGGCGCGGGCGACCCAGAGCCGGAGCAGGACCGTGCGGTTCTTGGACATCGAAGGCGAGGTGGCTGTGGCCGCGGCCGCCGCTGGTTGCAGGCGATCCGGTGGTGGAAGTGGAGGACAGCGACGGCGGCGAGGAGAGCAGCGACGCGAGCTCCGACTTGTTCGAGCTGGAGAACCTCGCGGCCCTCGCTCCGGCGAACGGCGGCTCCCGTTGCCGTAGAACGTGCGAGGACGAGCTTCCGGTGTACGGGACGGCTGGAGCTGGGCTTGGGCACGACATTGGACTTGTCCGCCGCCCGTTTGGGTACGCCAGCCATGGTCGGAGTTGCAGAGGCTTGTTTGATTTCAAATAGGTAGAGGGGGTGAACTGTAAAGTTGTCTTTCTTTCTTTCTTTTTTTGGTGGCATTTTGTTCTCCTTTTCAGGACTTTGGAACTTGGAAGCTGTGTATTTGTTGCTATAAAATGCTCTGGTGATAAATGTATCACTTTAAAATTGATTTCTTTCTTGTACTGGCTACATTTACAAAAAGAGGAGTTACTAACTTTTGTGAAATTTTGAACCCACCATATAGCTTCCACCGTAAAGAACTGCCACAGTTTTGTTCAAGAACAAGAAAAGAGAATGAAATACCAAAAAAATTACCTCAACGAATATGTCACTAGAAGGTGCCTATCACATTCGAAGAAATGAAAAATTTAGAAAAGTGTCACGAAATTGTGATATTCAAATTCAAATAGATGTCCAAGTGGCCTGAAACGACCATTTTAATTGCCTCAGCAAACACGGCAGAACTGTCTTTCTGATCTGATCATTGTGATTGGATGGGAATTTGAAATTCTTTTAAGGGCCTTTTAGATCTTTTTATTTTGGAGGAATTGGAATCTACTTAATGGACTAGGTTATTTGACTTGGGATTTGACATTCCATAATTTTTCAAAGTTCATATTTAAGCTTATCTCAAATTCATGTGATGGGGGATGAAAATTGATTATATAGATCACCATGCTATGTTTTTACTCTCCAACTTATAGCACGCTCTACGGCTCGCTCCCCTATGGCGGAAATGCAGCATATAAGTATCTCTCCCATATGGTCAACAGTATTATACAAATATATTCTACGTACAACCATATTAGTTTAATTGATCTATACCTAAATATGATTATTAAAATGGATTTCAATTTCAAAGATCCAAACAGGGCCTAAGGTGAAACTGTTTCAGGGTAGGAAGGCAATACCAATTTCCATGCCAAGGAGGAGAGAGAATCAATTATGAAGGACTCCCCCCGTCCTATAAAAATAAGATCTTTGTAGCATTTAAAATTTGTCTGAAGATAAGAAAAGCACTGTTGGACACCGTTTGGCACTATTTATCATTGTTCACTAGTATTTTGAAGAGGTATTCAAGTCATTTTGCTTCATCCTTAATTTGTGCTACAAATTCTATAATGTCATTTTTATGGGATGGAGCGAGTACGCATATTCTATTCTACTACGCAAAGTTTAATTGCCGTGCTATGCGAAGTTTGATTGCCCCATGCTGCTACAGCGCTACGTGATCACCGCTAAGCTGGGCAGCAAGTAGAGAGTATCACCGTACCACCAAAGCAAAAAAGGGAAGCAAAGAAAGCTAAGCACTGTCGTCGTAGTAGTTCTCTTGTGAAGTCCTCCGGTACGTCGTGTCTTCTGCTCCTGGCACGAGAGCGCATCATCACGGGGATCACCATGGGAGCTTGCCATGCTCTGCCGTGGCAGCCGACGACTTGCGAACCAAGGGAAATGATGCCAGCCAATACCATCATCATGAACCTTTTGTCACTACTCCTACGACGAGTAAGCTCGCTGAGGAATTGGTGAGTCGAGCACTTGAGCTGTTGAGCAGAGCGAAGCGGTGCTCTGCCTCTGCTCTGCCGCCCACGCCCATTAGTCCAGAGCAGACGTGCCGATGGATGGATGGTCAGTGTTCAACGGGCCGGGTACTGAACAGAACAGGGCGCGTTACTGCTTCAAATAAAAATGATGCCAAAAGAAGAAGCCACAAGGCTCTCGGGCCACTGAAATGGAAGAAACAAAACGGGCGACGTGAACAGTGACGTTGAACTGAGCATGCATTGCATGCACCTCTAATTTCTCTTTCTCATGAGAGAATTGGACATTCCACCCCGCTGGCCGACGCAGCCTCATTTTTAGTTTTGTCGACGAGGAGTAGTAATATAATAGTACGATTTGGCATCGATCTCGAGAAGACAGACAACAGAGAAAGCAAAAGGGATCGAGGAGTATCGATCGAAAGGCCTGACGTTTCCTTCTTTCCCTCACACCGAGGCTGCTCAACCCGCCTTCGATCGGTCACCCATCGGGAGATCACGGCCAAGGCCGACGGCGCCGATCCCCAGCCATGGGCCTGTCTGCTCTGGACTAATGGGCGTGGGCGGCAGAGCAGAGGCAGAGCACCGCTTCGCTCTGCTCAACAGCTCAAGTGCTCGACTCACCAATTCCTCAGCGAGCTTACTCGTCGTAGGAGTAGTGACAAAAGGGTTCATGATGATGGTATTGGCTGGCATCATTTCCCTTGGTTCGCAAGTCGTCGGCTGCCACGGCAGAGCATGGCAAGCTCCCATGGTGATCCCCGTGATGATGCGCTCTCGTGCCAGGAGCAGAAGACACGACGTACCGGAGGACTTCACAAGAGAACTACTACGACGACAGTGCTTAGCTTTCTTTGCTTCCCTTTTTTGCTTTGGTGGTACGGTGATACTCTCTACTTGCTGCCCAGCTTAGCGGTGATCACGTAGCGCTGTAGCAGCATGGGGCAATCAAACTTCGCATAGCACGGCAATTAAACTTTGCGTAGTAGAATAGAATATGCGTACTCGCTCCATCCCATAAAAATGACATTATAGAATTTGTAGCACAAATTAAGGATGAAGCAAAATGACTTGAATACCTCTTCAAAATACTAGTGAACAATGATAAATAGTGCCAAACGGTGTCCAACAGTGCTTTTCTTATCTTCAGACAAATTTTAAATGCTACAAAGATCTTATTTTTATAGGACGGGGGGAGTCCTTCATAATTGATCTCTCTCCTCCTTGGCATGGAAATTGGTATTGCCTTCCTACCCTGAAACAGTTTCACCTTAGGCCCTGTTTGGATCTTTGAAATTGAAATCCATTTTAATAATCATATTTAGGTATAGATCAATTAAACTAATATGGTTGTACGTAGAATATATTTGTATAATACTGTTGACCATATGGGAGAGATACTTATATGCTGCATTTCCGCCATAGGGGAGCGAGCCGTAGAGCGTGCTATAAGTTGGAGAGTAAAAACATAGCATGGTGATCTATATAATCAATTTTCATCCCCCATCACATGAATTTGAGATAAGCTTAAATATGAACTTTGAAAAATTATGGAATGTCAAATCCCAAGTCAAATAACCTAGTCCATTAAGTAGATTCCAATTCCTCCAAAATAAAAAGATCTAAAAGGCCCCTTAAAAGAATTTCAAATTCCCATCCAATCACAATGATCAGATCAGAAAGACAGTTCTGCCGTGTTTGCTGAGGCAATTAAAATGGTCGTTTCAGGCCACTTGGACATCTATTTGAATTTGAATATCACAATTTCGTGACACTTTTCTAAATTTTTCATTTCTTCGAATGTGATAGGCACCTTCTAGTGACATATTCGTTGAGGTAATTTTTTTGGTATTTCATTCTCTTTTCTTGTTCTTGAACAAAACTGTGGCAGTTCTTTACGGTGGAAGCTATATGGTGGGTTCAAAATTTCACAAAAGTTAGTAACTCCTCTTTTTGTAAATGTAGCCAGTACAAGAAAGAAATCAATTTTAAAGTGATACATTTATCACCAGAGCATTTTATAGCAACAAATACACAGCTTCCAAGTTCCAAAGTCCTGAAAAGGAGAACAAAATGCCACCAAAAAAAGAAAGAAAGAAAGACAACTTTACAGTTCACCCCCTCTACCTATTTGAAATCAAACAAGCCTCTGCAACTCCGACCATGGCTGGCGTACCCAAACGGGCGGCGGCGGACAAGTCCAATGTCGTGCCCAAGCCCAGCTCCAGCCGTCCCGTACACCGGAAGCTCGTCCTCGCACGTTCTACGGCAACGGGAGCCGCCGTTCGCCGGAGCGAGGGCCGCGAGGTTCTCCAGCTCGAACAAGTCGGAGCTCGCGTCGCTGCTCTCCTCGCCGCCGTCGCTGTCCTCCACTTCCACCACCGGGAATCGCCTGCAACCAGCGGCGGCCGCGGCCACAGCCACCTCGCCTTCGATGTCCAAGAACCGCACGGTCCTGCTCCGGCTCTGGGTCGCCCGCGCCCTCGCCGACGGCGGTGTCTTGGCGAGGCAGGGGCGCGCGCTGGATGGCGCCGTCGAGCACGCCGGCTCCTCGTCCGCCGGAGCCGGGTGCTGCCGCGCGGAATGCCGCTTGCCGGAGAAGATGGCGTTGAGCAGGCTGGCGAGCCGCGCGCCGGGAGAGGCCGGCCTGCGGCAGCCGCCGCTGGCGGGGGCGGCGGACGGCTTCCGCGCCCTCCTCGCCGTGCCAGGCGGGGCCTGCTGCTGCTTCTCCGCTGGAGCCACCGAGGCCGGCCCGACGCCGCCAGAGGTCCGGATGGGGCGGAGGCGGCGGAGGGAGTACTCGACCTCGGACGACGAGAAGTAACCACGGCCAGAGGAGCAGTCGTCCGTAGGCGCCGGCGCCGCGCGCGCCGCCCGGTGGCTGGCGGCCAAGGAGGGCTTGTAGTAGTAGCAGTAATGCAGGGCCGCCTGTTGCTGCTTCTTGGCGCTCCCAGGCGTTGGTGCCGCGGCACGCTCCGCCGTTGCTCCCTGGCCGCCGGCCTGCTCGTCCAAGGAGTCGCAGATGGCGTCCAGCAGCGTCGATGAGAAGGACGGCTGGCCAGGCCGCCGCCTCGGCCTTTCCCGCGCCGCCGACGCCGGCGCCCACCTCTCCATTGTTGGCGCGTAGTCGAGAAGAGCAAAGCAGAACAGAGCAGCGTGCGGCGCAGGGCAATGATGATATAGGCGGGCTAGCTAGCGATGGAGGGGACAAGGGAGCTAGCTAGAAAGCGATGGGGGCGGGGCAGCGATGGCGGGCGCGCGTGTGAGTCGGGGGAGTGGAGTGTAGTGGAGTGCGGGCGTGCGGGGTGAGGGGATCTTGTTGTCTGGGTGTCCCGCCCCTCTCCCTGCCCTACAGCCCTACTCTGTGGTCTGTCCTTGATGCTTCGATTCCTTCCCGCTGCCGCCTCTCTTTCCCTTTAGCTTTGTCGGCGCCAGCTCCAGGAACGTGCCTCTTGCCTATCACTGCTGCCCTGCCGCCAGCCCACTGGTTTACCGTTTTACCTAAATATATACCGCCTTCGTACTGCTAATTCAAGTCGTTTTGAGCAGCGACACGGTCTCCAAAGCATAACTTTGACTTCTTATTTTTATAAAAATATTTATTAAAAAGTGATAAATGTATATTTTTATGAAAGTACTTTTGAAGACAAATCTATTCATATGGTTTTTACATTTCCAAATTCAATAATATAAAAGTTATTCATGATTTATATTCCCAATGCTTAATTCAAGCCTTATCCAAAACAACTTGAATTACTAGTATGGAGGGAGTACTCCTTTCTTGGCACTACTCGTCGTTTGGCAGTCTGGGTGTTTGGCAGTTGGTAATCCTAAGGAGATTATCTACCTCAATGCAAGTATATAGCACTATCCATCTAATGAACACCATGCCGTAAATTCATTTTTTTGTACACAGACCCAATCAACCGCAGATCGTTGATTCACTTCCACGGTTCAACCATCACCAACGACTAATTTTGGAAAATAAATTGACACCTAAGTGAGGGGACTAGAGGGAGGCTTACTAGAGCATCTCCAATAGTCTCCCAACAATCTATCTCCAATATATAGGTACTAGAGTAGCCCAATATTATTTTTGTGAAATATTGGGAGAGTTGGTACAATAGTTCCCCAATATATCTGCTCCGGTACCCATATGATGGAGCCTACAGGTATATATGGAAAAAGATGACTGAAAAGTGGTGGTTGAACCGTGGAAGTGAATCAACGATCTGCGGTTGATTGGGTCTGTGTACAAAAAAATGAATTTACGGCATGGTGTTCATTAGATGGATAGTGCTATATACTTGCATTGAGGTAGATAATCTCCTTAGGATTACCAACTGCCAAACACCCAGACTGCCAAACGACGAGTAGTGCCAAGAAAGGAGTACTCCCTCCATACTAGTAATTCAAGTTGTTTTGGATAAGGCTTGAATTAAGCATTGGGAATATAAATCATGAATAACTTTTATATTATTGAATTTGGAAATGTAAAAACCATATGAATAGATTTGTCTTCAAAAGTACTTTCATAAAAATATACATTTATCACTTTTTAATAAATATTTTTATAAAAATAAGAAGTCAAAGTTATGCTTTGGAGACCGTGTCGCTGCTCAAAACGACTTGAATTAGCAGTACGAAGGCGGTATATATTTAGGTAAAACGGTAAACCAGTGGGCTGGCGGCAGGGCAGCAGTGATAGGCAAGAGGCACGTTCCTGGAGCTGGCGCCGACAAAGCTAAAGGGAAAGAGAGGCGGCAGCGGGAAGGAATCGAAGCATCAAGGACAGACCACAGAGTAGGGCTGTAGGGCAGGGAGAGGGGCGGGACACCCAGACAACAAGATCCCCTCACCCCGCACGCCCGCACTCCACTACACTCCACTCCCCCGACTCACACGCGCGCCCGCCATCGCTGCCCCGCCCCCATCGCTTTCTAGCTAGCTCCCTTGTCCCCTCCATCGCTAGCTAGCCCGCCTATATCATCATTGCCCTGCGCCGCACGCTGCTCTGTTCTGCTTTGCTCTTCTCGACTACGCGCCAACAATGGAGAGGTGGGCGCCGGCGTCGGCGGCGCGGGAAAGGCCGAGGCGGCGGCCTGGCCAGCCGTCCTTCTCATCGACGCTGCTGGACGCCATCTGCGACTCCTTGGACGAGCAGGCCGGCGGCCAGGGAGCAACGGCGGAGCGTGCCGCGGCACCAACGCCTGGGAGCGCCAAGAAGCAGCAACAGGCGGCCCTGCATTACTGCTACTACTACAAGCCCTCCTTGGCCGCCAGCCACCGGGCGGCGCGCGCGGCGCCGGCGCCTACGGACGACTGCTCCTCTGGCCGTGGTTACTTCTCGTCGTCCGAGGTCGAGTACTCCCTCCGCCGCCTCCGCCCCATCCGGACCTCTGGCGGCGTCGGGCCGGCCTCGGTGGCTCCAGCGGAGAAGCAGCAGCAGGCCCCGCCTGGCACGGCGAGGAGGGCGCGGAAGCCGTCCGCCGCCCCCGCCAGCGGCGGCTGCCGCAGGCCGGCCTCTCCCGGCGCGCGGCTCGCCAGCCTGCTCAACGCCATCTTCTCCGGCAAGCGGCATTCCGCGCGGCAGCACCCGGCTCCGGCGGACGAGGAGCCGGCGTGCTCGACGGCGCCATCCAGCGCGCGCCCCTGCCTCGCCAAGACACCGCCGTCGGCGAGGGCGCGGGCGACCCAGAGCCGGAGCAGGACCGTGCGGTTCTTGGACATCGAAGGCGAGGTGGCTGTGGCCGCGGCCGCCGCTGGTTGCAGGCGATTCCCGGTGGTGGAAGTGGAGGACAGCGACGGCGGCGAGGAGAGCAGCGACGCGAGCTCCGACTTGTTCGAGCTGGAGAACCTCGCGGCCCTCGCTCCGGCGAACGGCGGCTCCCGTTGCCGTAGAACGTGCGAGGACGAGCTTCCGGTGTACGGGACGGCTGGAGCTGGGCTTGGGCACGACATTGGACTTGTCCGCCGCCGCCCGTTTGGGTACGCCAGCCATGGTCGGAGTTGCAGAGGCTTGTTTGATTTCAAATAGGTAGAGGGGGTGAACTGTAAAGTTGTCTTTCTTTCTTTCTTTTTTTGGTGGCATTTTGTTCTCCTTTTCAGGACTTTGGAACTTGGAAGCTGTGTATTTGTTGCTATAAAATGCTCTGGTGATAAATGTATCACTTTAAAATTGATTTCTTTCTTGTACTGGCTACATTTACAAAAAGAGGAGTTACTAACTTTTGTGAAATTTTGAACCCACCATATAGCTTCCACCGTAAAGAACTGCCACAGTTTTGTTCAAGAACAAGAAAAGAGAATGAAATACCAAAAAAATTACCTCAACGAATATGTCACTAGAAGGTGCCTATCACATTCGAAGAAATGAAAAATTTAGAAAAGTGTCACGAAATTGTGATATTCAAATTCAAATAGATGTCCAAGTGGCCTGAAACGACCATTTTAATTGCCTCAGCAAACACGGCAGAACTGTCTTTCTGATCTGATCATTGTGATTGGATGGGAATTTGAAATTCTTTTAAGGGGCCTTTTAGATCTTTTTATTTTGGAGGAATTGGAATCTACTTAATGGACTAGGTTATTTGACTTGGGATTTGACATTCCATAATTTTTCAAAGTTCATATTTAAGCTTATCTCAAATTCATGTGATGGGGGATGAAAATTGATTATATAGATCACCATGCTATGTTTTTACTCTCCAACTTATAGCACGCTCTACGGCTCGCTCCCCTATGGCGGAAATGCAGCATATAAGTATCTCTCCCATATGGTCAACAGTATTATACAAATATATTCTACGTACAACCATATTAGTTTAATTGATCTATACCTAAATATGATTATTAAAATGGATTTCAATTTCAAAGATCCAAACAGGGCCTAAGGTGAAACTGTTTCAGGGTAGGAAGGCAATACCAATTTCCATGCCAAGGAGGAGAGAGATCAATTATGAAGGACTCCCCCCGTCCTATAAAAATAAGATCTTTGTAGCATTTAAAATTTGTCTGAAGATAAGAAAAGCACTGTTGGACACCGTTTGGCACTATTTATCATTGTTCACTAGTATTTTGAAGAGGTATTCAAGTCATTTTGCTTCATCCTTAATTTGTGCTACAAATTCTATAATGTCATTTTTATGGGATGGAGCGAGTACGCATATTCTATTCTACTACGCAAAGTTTAATTGCCGTGCTATGCGAAGTTTGATTGCCCCATGCTGCTACAGCGCTACGTGATCACCGCTAAGCTGGGCAGCAAGTAGAGAGTATCACCGTACCACCAAAGCAAAAAAGGGAAGCAAAGAAAGCTAAGCACTGTCGTCGTAGTAGTTCTCTTGTGAAGTCCTCCGGTACGTCGTGTCTTCTGCTCCTGGCACGAGAGCGCATCATCACGGGGATCACCATGGGAGCTTGCCATGCTCTGCCGTGGCAGCCGACGACTTGCGAACCAAGGGAAATGATGCCAGCCAATACCATCATCATGAACCCTTTTGTCACTACTCCTACGACGAGTAAGCTCGCTGAGGAATTGGTGAGTCGAGCACTTGAGCTGTTGAGCAGAGCGAAGCGGTGCTCTGCCTCTGCTCTGCCGCCCACGCCCATTAGTCCAGAGCAGACGTGCCGATGGATGGATGGTCAGTGTTCAACGGGCCGGGTACTGAACAGAACAGGGCGCGTTACTGCTTCAAATAAAAATGATGCCAAAAGAAGAAGCCACAAGGCTCTCGGGCCACTGAAATGGAAGAAACAAAACGGGCGACGTGAACAGTGACGTTGAACTGAGCATGCATTGCATGCACCTCTAATTTCTCTTTCTCATGAGAGAATTGGACATTCCACCCCGCTGGCCGACGCAGCCTCATTTAGTTTTGTCGACGAGGAGTAGTAATATAATAGTACGATTTGGCATCGAT